>VDFB02049496.1:0-56928 GCA_007258455.2 Sequoia sempervirens | reverse complement strand
CTTCAGATTATACCCAGCAAATACACAGGAGCTGCTACAGGCAACTCAGCAAAGGAAACTTGCCCAGCAAGCTTATAAAAGCACAGTTAGCACCTTCCAGGGATCTGAGATTGAAACAACTTCAATATAACACCTGCAACAGGAAACCCCAAGTCTAGGCGCCACCTATTGTGCTAAAATCACCCCCAAAAACCAAGCGCTTCAGTTTAGGAAGACTCATGCCCACTTTCAGACATTCAGCAAATGTGGTACGAACTGCATTGAAATTCATGCCACGGCCAAACAGGCTTAAAATGCCTCAAAAACTGGTCGCCCAACCTCAATGAATATTTCCATGTCTGCTTTGGTGGATTTTCTTGAGACTAATCACCAATATTTGCATAAAATAAGGAGTATGGCCTGCTAGGGCATTGTTCCAATTCACAAACTGTACATCCTGTTGGAAACCAACTGAAACACAACAATCTTGCACCAAAAACCTCTAAAATTTATTACGAAGCACTCCCAAAAATATGCATTCAAATTACCTTGAATATCTTCATTTTTTTTGAAACCCCAAATCTGCAACCATGAAAACAATGGTGATTCCTGAGGTAGAATCACTCGAACCAGCTAGGGTGGATTTTTCACTATCGAAACCAGCAATTGAGAAGAGGGTTTTCATCCTCAATTAGAATAGAAGAACTCCCTGAGCTCATTCCAGCAGCATCTCCTTAAGTTGTCAAATCATCCATGACCAAATGAGAGCTCAAACTCATCTTTATAAGGTGAGGGAAGAATTAGGCAACCTGAATTTGAATTTGAATATTTTTCCCTCTTTCGCTTTATGAAATGACATGAAATTACCCCAAGAGGAGCGTCCAACTTTTTTCCTCCAAAATTTCACTTTTCATTTTTTTTTTAAAATTAACATTTAAGTCCCAACTAGGCATCCCACACCTTATGAGGCATAACATTAGCCTTAAAAATTGATAAATAACCTCCCTTTTAGACGCCACACAAGGAGAAACATTGGCCCTCTTTTAAAAATGCCACCTTACTAGGCCAAGGGGTACACTTGATGAACCCACGCCCCCCTCACTTAAGTTATAAAGCAACATTATAAATCTTAAGTGATAATAGTCAAATATTAATCCATCCACCATTAGAACTCACCAAGGCCATAACTAGAAAGCACTGTACTGACTGAAAGAGGAATAGAGTTCAGACTAGGTGCTAAATATAACAGTTACTAAAAATAACAATTTGCTAAAATTAGTGAGTCCAATCTCCCAATCCAACCAAATTGGAGCCCAACTGGAACTTACTAAAAATAGTCATTCTGCGGGAAAAGACCCAAAAGAAACACAGAAAAACCCACAAAAGCTCACTAGTAACCTCAATTTACTCCTCATAACATGCTAACACAAACCCAAAAGGTCAGCGACAACTGTGTTGGGAAATTAAATGTTAGTGTTCACATAAGTTAATAATGTGAGTTGTTATCACAACTCACATAACTATTACAGATGTGAGAATAGTTATTTGTTAGAGTTTGTTAGTGGCAGGAGTGTTTGTTTGTAATATATTTAGGGATGTCGTTAATGTTGTTTCCTAAATAATAAGATTTAAGAATCCTATAAATATGTGAAGTGTATTGAAGAAAAAGATGAGACGACAGTCATATTGTTATTGAGTGCAAAATTTTCTGCCTCTACCATATTTTCTAATAAACTGCACTGCTGGAGAACCTGAAAAATGGGGACATTACATTGTGAAAACCAAGGTTGCAGGATAAAGCCATGCTGGATATGTCTGGATTCGACAATCTAAAAAAAATATGCCATATCCAAGTAAAATGTCACCACAAAAAAGAAAAAATCCTCACTCTCTAGCATGTGTTTTTTGTTAAATGTTTTCACTGTTGTGTCTGCATTTGTATTGTTTGTAAATTTGTTTGTGTTCTTAAAATGTTGTGTTATTTAACATGACAGTGTACATGCACTCTGACCTCTATGGAATGCACACCAAGCTCTTTGCATTGAATGTGCACCTTTCATGCTATTGTCTCCCTTCTAAGCAATGACTGGGGCTGCTATTAATCAATCGATGTAGATAACTACTAGAAGCATGGCTAGAGGAGAGATAGAAGACCGATTTTCAAATAGTTTGGTGGTTGGAACATTGTCTTCAAATAGTTGGGATGAAATCAACACATATTGATAAAAACACTAGTTTGGAAGAAGGTAATTCCATGCCATACATGGCTGGCAATGCTTATTGATGGAGGCCACTTGCTGACTTAATGGAATACACTAGACTTAACAACTAGGAGGGCTTGACCATGCATATTGATACTACCACCTTGTCCTCCACACCAAAGAAAGAATTCTTCCAAATGTGATAGGCGCAGATTCAATGCAGAGAGCTTGGCATGCATTCGATAGAGCTTGGAATGCATGTACACCGCCACATTTAATATTTCTCACATGAAATTTGTTCAAGTTTAGGCAATGTTATGTTTCTATTTTCATTTTTGTTTCTTGGTTATGTAAAACTTTTATTTATTTTTTATTATTGACATTTTTCATTTTATTTAATTATTGATAATTTTATTTTATTCATTTTAAATTTTACTATTATTTATTTTTAATTTCTTTTTTGTAATTGTTATTTTTATTAATATTTAAATTTTAGTATATTTTAAAATTATTTTGAGTTTATTTTAGTTTACTTTTTTATTTATATTTAAATGTGAAAGTATTTAGCTATTTGTTTTTTTTAAACAATAAATATAAATTGTTGAAGTTAATTTTCTCTCTCTTTCTCTCTATAATGGTTGTATCCAGCTGTATCCATATTAGGGGGTCTTGAAAAATAGCCATATCTGTACCCCTATCCATGTCCATGCAACCTTGGTGAAAACAGACTTGATTCTGACTGCAATGCGAATGCATGAGATTAAGAAATTTGCCAAGATCTGTCCCAACTATAATAACAAATGCTTAAAAAAGGCACCAAGGGGGCGCAAGATGAAGATAAGTGTCCAAATTCTGCGTGCCTTTATCGGTTACTTTAATATAATCATTTTTGCCTGCTTATCAAAAAACAATGTTGTAGTCTAATTTTTGCAATCTTTGAACAGTATTTGCTTCTAAAGAGGGTAGTCACCATGTAGGCTTAAAATTATTATGAGAAGTGTCAGAGGCATTATTTAGATTGAATTTCTAAATAACAGGATTGGTAATGGGCATTAGCAAAGTATAGTTATAGTTATATTTTTGTATGAATGCAGTGTTAAGAGTATACTGATGATAGTCTTTTTATTTTTACAGGATATGATTGAGAATGTTTTGGATTTCAAGGGAACAGATGTAAGAAAGGTGATGACTCCTTTAGTAGATGTAGTTGCCATTGATGCCGGAGCCACCCTCATGGATTTTCGCAACCTTTGGTTAAAATACCAATATTCCAGGTTCTGGTTTTTACTTAGCAATCAGGATGCAATTTATACTTTTATCATATACTATCAATACTTCTTTGATGTTATGAAAATGCACTCACACCAGGGTACTGCTCAATCTTAATCTCTAGGGTGCCTGTTTTTGAACTCCGTATTGATAACATTGTTGGGATTGCATATGCGATGGACATGCTGGATTATGTTGAACAGGTATGTACCACTTACCAGTACACAGTTTCTAATGACTGTGGGACATATTGGTGCAAAATAACTGCTTTGGTCAAGTTACTTAGTCTTTAGCAATCCTGCAAAGTTTTATAGGATACTTTGGTAGGTGTCTATTTCGATATGGTTCTTGAAGAGGCTTTTGAAATTTGGTTTAAAATGCCAAGTAGTGTTTATTTGCTGCAAATATGCATGCGTATATACAGAGAGACTTAGACTGATGACATTGCTGCCAATGGCTTATGTTGTATGCAGGCAGAGCTATTGGAAAGGTTAACAGTTGGTCATCTTGCACACAAGCCTGCTTATTTTGTTCCTGGTATATGCCCCTTGGTTTTGCATTATCAAGTTGTTTATTGGATTTCCTGTTCAATAGATGTGTATAGAAAGAGCAAGGATATTTAGTTTTTGTATTGCACCTTCTATTGTAAATTTAATTTCTCTATTAACTAAATTGGCCGGTGTCAAAATAATGAGTTATAACAGTCAATACTCTTGTGAATTTTGGGTTTGATATCCATTTTGCTTTCAGGTCTTGAAGGCTGAGGGCTCTGTATGGTGTGTTGCAAGGTTGCAGATGGCTTTTGACTTGGTTAATGTATTTTCTTTTTCAGATTCCATGTCAATTTGGAGGTTGCTTAGGGAGTTCAGAATAAGGAAGGTTCACATGGCAGTTGTTCTCAATGAATATGGTGGAACAGTAGGAGTAAGATGCTAACAATTTTCTGTGTTTTTCTGAACAATTTTCAATATGAATGTTTTGAGTTTTCTGTAGTCAGTTGTTAGGCATAGAAAATCCCAGCTCTTAAAAGGTCATAACTAACTCTATTATCAACTTGACAGCACTTAAATGAAAATTCTAGCTACTGTTGCACCAATTTCCTGTGAGTTGTATGTATTTGAGTTGATGTAATATGGAGAACTATCTGAGAATTTATATGAGTTAGGGATACATTTCTGTACATGTCAATCATTTAATTGGACATAAATAGAATGTGGCTGCTCCAATGCCGGTTTGGCTTATCTTTGACATTATATGGTTTATAGCTTTGTAATATGCAAGGCCATTTTGAATCTAAAAAGGGTCTATTTTGTTCAATTCAAGTGCAAATTTGGTTTCTATTGTTGGTATTAGATAAAATTTGAAAATCAAATATTTATATTTAGAGTTTATTGTTTTGTTTAAACAGAAATATGATCCATTGGTATAAGAATATTTACAAAATTTGGGCTCTAGCTAAGCAATGCAGGAAATAAATCTGACTGTGAGGAACAAGGCTATTATTATGCAAATCAGTTCATTTATTCTTATGAGGAATAAAGCTATCTATAGACTGGTTTGATATCTTGAACTCCTGAAAATTGCAATTAATGCAGTGGAAAGAGAGTGTGTTGAATTTCAAGTGATGTCTGTTTAACATCTATTGAGCATTCCTGTAGATGTTTGTAAATGTTTAATTGAGTCGAATCCCAAGATGAAGAAATATATCTATTATGCTCTTAGTCAGGCAACGCATCTCCTTTTGACAATATTCTAAAGCTGAGTCCAACTATGCTGGTGTTGTACAATTCACTGATAGGGTTAATTGTCTGACTCTGTAATTTGGCTTAAGAGTGATTATTTTGGTGCATGGAGGTTTTTATTTTCTTTTGTTTCTAAACATCGAATTAACCCATCCTCTTGGGTCTGCAATGCTTGTGAATGAATCTCACCTTTTCAAGGTGGTGGAAATTTTATTGGCCACTTAAGTGCTCCAATAGATGCTTTCATATCCTTTGCAATTTATGTATTTCATATTCCAGAAGAGTCTTGATTCTCATGTATTCTATTACAGTTCCAGTCTTTGGCATCTAGTAGTTTCACATATTAATCTTAAAATACTCATGTAAATTATAAGTTTATGCTGACATATCATTATTTGCAGATAGTGACATTGGAGGATGTTGTTGAAGAAATATTTGAAGAAAGCGATTCAAAGGTTTGTACTCAGTCAATTTCCATTATCCCATTATGATATTGTTGAATGCAAAGCTGGGTTTTGTTCACTTTTTCCCCACCGAGCCATGGAATTGTTAACATCTAGATACCTTTTTTTTGCTGGTAGTTCACATTTTGATCGACAGATGTATCACCGAAAATCATTTATGCTCTATCTGGTACATTCAAATTGATAAGTTCTTGAATACTAATCTAGAGTCCTAGACTAAATGTCAGTTAGCATTGTTTAATAAGTTGTTGAAGGATTCGCATGAGCATTTAATATTAAACAATATTAAAAATTTATTTACCCAAAATATTCATTGGATGTGTGTTTAATTGGCCAAACCTGAGAATGACCTGCTGGTTATGAGATCCATGCCTTGTGAAATAAATCTTACTCAAGAGTTGTGTTAGTAAGAAAGAACTCTTCCTTGCTCCAAAGGCCATTCATCCAATGCAGAAAACACTCCTTCTGTAGTAAGAAAGATACTCTTCCAATGCTTCAGTTTCTGCTGATTCCCTCTCCATTTCTGCGATATTTTTGTTAAGCATAGCATCCACATCCTCAATTATTCAGTTGGATTTGCAATCAGTGTTTTCCAAGTCAATTTCATCAATTCACCATGGATTAGAATGACACCTTGGCACTTAGAGAGGGAAAGAATGTGTCTTGTCAAAACAAAGGAGACAGGATGGTGCTCCCGATGGATGAATAATAGGAGGGATGTTTGGCTGATTAGTAGCTGAGCTTTTCCGCATAGTAAGTACTCATAGGCTCCTACTTGCACATCCTTTTCTTCTAGAAGAATCTCGTGAAGACTATCAACGTCTTCCAATGGCTAACTACTAGTAGTGAGAGAATCTTAAGTTCTCTCTACCTTCTTATAATAACTTTATTAGTAGGGTAAGATTCAACATGTGCATACCAACGATTTCCATTGGCTCCTTCGCAATAGATGGCAATAGTTCTATGACCTCTGCTCTCATCCCATCACTAGCCACAATAAAGGATGTTGCACAAGTCTAGCTGTTGATGGTTCAAAATAGCTTCTATTCTACTACAAAGGTGCAAAATCTGTTAAATTTTCAGACCAATGTAAGCAGATTCTGTATGTAGAAAATTAACCTCTACTATAAATTAAGACTTCAATCAAAGCAGTAACTTGAGCATAGTTATAAGACTTGGACTCAGCTCAGACTTGGCAAACTGATTTTTGACTAGGACTTGGATTCGGAAAATGGAAAAAATCATGAAATATACAGATTTTAAGGATTTAAATCTTGTATCATGCACCCTTTAATAAATAGAGACACAAAAACTAATCAATAGAAGCTACTTTGATCACGTATGTTGGCATAAATCGACCAGATGAGTATAAAAGTGGATTTTAGCTGAAAGAAACAACACGCGCACACACACACACACACACATATTCTCAAGTATATATAAAACTCATGAATTATGAAATCCATGGCATCAAAACAAATATCAAAACTAAAAGTATAAGTCTATGGCTTAGAGGGGCTTGCATCACTTGTCCCAACATCCATAGCTTTGCAATAAGTCTTGTGTTAGCAATGAGCATTTGAGATAGGCCCTCGATGATGATGCAACTATGATATGTGTTTGTGCATTGATGACACCAACATCCAAGGGCTCTGCTTGTGCTCTATCCTCCTCCTTTTCCATGGTTACTACCTTTGCCTTTAGATTCGTTTGGTCAAACCATGCAAGGTCCTAATTGAAGATAGGATCCTCAACCTAGGTGATCCAATCTAATTGTGGATCAACCTCTAGAGTGATGGGAGATAAGTTTGTGCCCAATATTTGTCTATGATGGAGGTGAAGGTTGTAATGAACATAAACAAGATCTTTCAACCTCTTGCACTTGTTGGAGTATATGTGCTCAAACATACTCCAATTGCACTCACATCTTGAAGTATTGTATGGTTGGCTCAAGACACAAATTGCAATCCTTTGAAGATTGGGCACCTTATCACCAAACCTTTCACACCATGCATCTAAAATGAGAAAAAAACCTCATTCTCATTGACCAACTTTGAGTATCAACATTTACTTAAGAAAAGAGATATTTTTTTAAATTTTAAATTATAGTGTAAATAGACATACCTGGCTGCAATGTTGTTCGAGTTGTATTGCATTTGTCTTACACAAAGAGGTCCTATTGTGCAAGATTGTAAATCTTAAGCTTTGTGATCATCTTCACTCCAAGTTGAAGATTAGGTACCATCCACTCTGACATTGTAGAGCCCACTCAAAACCTTCTTGTTGACTTTGAAATTTAGGTGAAATTAGAATATTGGATTTAATAAATATATAGTTGCATGTAAGGGCTTGTGAACCTGAAGTACCATTGTTGATTAGTGATGCCCCATATGGGATGATAATTATCTTGAACCCCAACACAAATGGATCTAACGGCCTCCTTGGCCCTATCCATGCCTTAATATGTATGAATTAGTGTGGACTTCTCTCCAACAACTTGAAGGAAAACAACTAAAAGCTTTGTGGACTGCAATGATTATTAAACATTAACATAAATAAGTGTGAACAAAAATAAACAAATAGATATTTGAAAAGATGAACAAAAATATAATGGAAATATGAACAAACCTCTACAATCTTACTACAAAAAGTGTGTTTTCTGCATGAAGGTTCCCAGAATAATATGTTTTCTAACTTAAGATTCATTTTAAAGCCCAAACTGAAGTGTGCTCTACATTCATTTTTAGCCACATTGCAATGAAACAAGAGAGCATAAAAGATAACAAGCGTGTTTGACTCCAACGCCAAAACACATAAAGGCATCCAAACCTCAAATCATTCCATCCACTTAAGGAGGTTCAATAATAACATATTACAAATTGGAAGAGGACTCAAATGTCCTTCAAATACATCTTACGACATTGCCATAATGAAATAAATTAAAGCACACCTTTGCCAATTGGTTCACAATCCTAGAGCTCTTCCCAAGATCTTCAGACCCCAGTGGTGGTTTCCACTCCACCCAACCTCATGGAACCCTTAGGTCCACTCCCGTCGTGCTAGGAGATATTTGCACAGGCCACAAGCACATCACTCACAAAAAAAGGAACATGGATACCTAGCACACCAATCAATGCAAACAATGGCATATACACATGGCATCTTGAAAAACACATCAAAGTATATACATGGCACAAGCATGATCACATCAAATGCATAAAGGCCAACATAATGATTGTCAAACATAATACACACATGCTCAAGGGGATATATCACCAACAAGAAGCACAAAGGATAAACCATATCACAAAACATATAGCACGGACATAAACACGTGCAACCATGATCTCATATCATATGGACATCCTCACATGCAATCAAGTTTCTTCTAATTCAACATGGTCGAGGATGGGTCTCTTGTTGACGACATCAAGGACGAGGATCCCATAGGATCTAGGGAAGGAGTTTCATCACAATAGCTCAAAGAGCAACTTGCTCCACAAGGAACCCAACCTGCACATCCCAATGCTTCATGAGTGGGCATGCCTTCTATATTCATACCAAGCTTGTACTAGCGCTCTGGCTATGCCATAGGAATCCTTATCTTGGTTAATTTTATTTCCTCAATGTCATTAGTTATCAGTTATTAAGGAAACTCCCCAAGAAGATAACCTCGGGCCCCTTTATGCCCTAGAAAATGTTGGGAGCCACCCCTTTCCTACACCCTACACCTCAAGTCCTAGGCTCCTCATGCCAATTCACTATTTGGGCATTGCATGAAAAACAAGGCATAAATATGGCATAAGAGTTTGGCTCACAAAAATTAAACATGGTCTTAAAACAACCCTTATGCAAATCCATTAAGGAGACTCGAACTCCCCCAAAACAGAACATTCAATTTCACTCTAAAATTCAAAATTTCAATTTATTGTATGAATGCAAAAACCAGCAATTTATGTGCAAACTCCATTAATGGAGCTTCATTGTTTCCATTTTTCTATAACTTGAAATTTCAAAACACAAAAGGTGCCCTTTTGATTCAAATATGCACAACACCTAATTCATGTGATAAAATTTGAATTACAAGCATTTTTAAAAAAATGGCAATATACGAGCACAAAATTGCATTTTCAAAATTCAAATAAATTTAATATCTACTCTAAAACTTCAAATTGCAATCTATAAAGGAAGTCCTATCCTACCTTAAGGGTGAGCATGGCATCCAAAACAATAAAGAGCTCAAGAAATGGAGAGGAGGAGAAAATTACCTCAAAATTAGAAACACATCAAACGTATGAAAACTTGCAAAATTACCAATTTGGAGAGAGGAAGATCCCACACACACCTTCACAATTCTTTTCCTATCCCAATTCCTCCATCTCCCAAGCCATTCCCATTCAAATCCACCCAATTTCCAATTTTTCAAAAGAAGGTTTTTGGAGCAATTTTCTTCACAAGACATGAATTATCCAAAAAAGAGTAACTTCTTTTCCTTTTGGCCCTTTATCCAATTTTCTTTTTTCTAATTTCCTTTATTTTCTTTATTTCTAATTTCTCAAATTTGCCATTACAATAAAATAAACACACAACACTAATTCCTTTTATATCTTTTTGATCAAATGATTAAATCGAATATATATGCATTCCCAACCCAAGGAATTTTCTAAAAGTTAAATAACTAATCTTCATTTTTATTTTTCCCCTTTTTTCCAAAATATAGAATTTATTTTGCTATAAGATATAAGCAATCATTTCATTCCTTGAAATTTCATTTACGAAAAACGAGGAAATTAAACCATTAACTTACATCAAACATTTACTAGAAATTCAGAACATAGACAAACTC
The DNA here is from genome assembly GCA_007258455.2 of Sequoia sempervirens. Taxonomy (NCBI): domain Eukaryota; kingdom Viridiplantae; phylum Streptophyta; class Pinopsida; order Cupressales; family Cupressaceae; genus Sequoia; species Sequoia sempervirens. Next base: position 46,427 of record VDFB02049496.1, on the reverse strand, counting down.
TAGAATCACCTCCCTTTTGGATCCGGGTTCACACAAGGTCAAACATGACATATACTATACTCGAATCAAATACGATCGGAAATAACAGAAAGAGAGGCCTAGTGTGACATCTCTGAAATAACCACAGTTGGGGAATAACTTAGACCTATGTAGCCAGGCGGAGAAGTAACTTTGTGCTTGTAACCACACAACACACATGTCAAGTGTACCAACTCAATATATATAAATAGCTAAAGCATAACATAATCACCCAATAGGGTATATCATATAAAATATAAATCAGTGCATCTACATGACATAAAATCATGATAACATTCATTCAAAACATGATATACATATCCATGAACTAAAGCATAATGATAAACCAAGAATTTAAGCATCACATATGCATACATAACACCAACAATTGACATGTCGAGAAACCACATCTCAAAACATATGGGTGGGCCAAACAAACCATGTAGAGCAAAAACTGAAGCCACAACCGAAACACATAATGAAAACAGTGAAGCTGAACCACCGATAAACACCCAAAGTAACAAGCACAAGCACAACCTATGCATCCCCTGATACATAGTCGAAAAACAATGTTGAGATCAAAACGTCCCAAGGCAGCAAACACGAGGGCATTACAACAACCATATAGGGCCCATAGAACCTTGATTTGGATTTTTCAGCTTTACTTCTTTTGAGGGAAGATTGTCTATAAGGTTGCAATATCAAATAAACCATGTCTCCCACCTCAAAAGATCTCTCTATATGGTTCTAGTCTACATAAAACTTTTGTTGATGTTTGTTGTACCCCAAATTAAATTTTTTGCTACACTTGGGCATTTTGAAGAAATGGTCAAAAGTCTTGTAAAAAACTGTTGAAAAGGTCGAAAATGGGATTTTGCATGTCATGCATGGTGCTCAAAAACTCAAAATTTTCAAAATCTGAGGATCTGGGTCTGCTCAAAGCAACCTTGTCTACAAAACCCAGATCTCAGTTTTTCGGCCCTAAATTTTAGGAAATTTTCTAAAAATAGAAAGTTTCTAAAAATAGACTTTTTCTAGGTTTATCTAGGTTTCTTCTCAAATGGATGATGGGAAATTTTTCTAAGAAATAGAAAATTTCTAAAAATAGAAAGTCTGACTCCAAGGGTTCAAACTAATTTTGATTGGCTTAAAATACTTCCTCATCAGGCTGGTCTAGTTAGAATCATCAAAAGATCAATTTTGCCCTGGTGGGTCTGTTTTGCTTTTTCAGAATCTAAATCAAGAGCTCCAAGGTCATCAATGGAGATTGCTCAACTGCCAAGTGTCAGATTCGAAGTCTCAAGCACTACACAGATCAAGAAACGACAATAGAGGCTCAAAGAACGAAGAACGAAGGAGGGAAGTTGAAGGAATCTTGAAAGTTGCAAATTTTGACTAAGTCTGGAGAGTAAAGGCGCCCTTGCCCATTCTAGGCGCCTAGACACTCATGCCTTAGAATTTTTTTAGTTTCCGGCAGTCAAAGCAACGGCGAGCATGACGAACGGTGAAGGAAAGTTGAAATTTGCAGAATAAAAATTAGCACATACCAATAAAGGCGCCCTTGCTAGCCAAGGGTGCCCAGCCTTTCAAGGTACCAGATGATGGAATTAAGGTATGTGCTTCCTAGACAATGTTGCTTAGAATTCAGCAAGCTCTGCACTGAATCCATTAGCACGGTCATTGGATCAATCAATCAGCCGAAATTCGAGATTGAACGGAGAAGTCTTGGTAGAGAAGCAAACTACAAATTGTGAAAATCATGGAAAATATTCTATCTCTAGGAACTTTGGGCGCCCTAGGTAGCCAGGGGCGCCTAGGGTTTGCCAAATCAGTCACTATCTTCAGAATCCTGCAAGCTATCCAATGGATATCCCAGCCAGATCATCAGACTAGTCAGTTGCTAGCAAATCCAGATCAAACAGAAGATAGGCATAGAAGGTGAAAATGCCTAAAAAATGACTTAGTTTGGAGAGTCTGGGTGCCCTAGCTAGCCAGGGGTGACCAAGGATTTGAGTGCCTGAAAGATGAAATTAGGGTTTGCAAACTTCATATTGTTCCTTCAGATTCTGACAGGCTCCTCAACGAAATCAACGGTGAACTCATCAGATATTGCAAATCAAACGGGTAGAGAAAAGTCAAAGTAGAAAGTGGAAATCACAAATAAATCTAACTTTGGGAGCCATGGGCGCCCCAGGTAGCCAGAGGCGCTCAAGCTTTTGACCCTCTAAAATTGCTTTTCCGAGCAAATCATCTCTAGAAGATCTTCCTCAGAATTCTCCGAGCTATCCAACGAATCTGACAACCAGTTCATCGGGTTAGTCTAGCTCTCGGAATTGCAAATTCATCCAAAGGGCAGAAAACAATGATAAAATTTGAAGAACATGAAAATGGCTATCTCTTGCTAGTAAAGGCACCCTTGGTAGCCAGGGCGCCCATGTTTTTGGAGGTCCAAAATAATTTTTATCAAGAGCAACCTCTAGGATAATCTCATCAGATTCAGTCAAGCTACGCAACAGAGCAGTTAGCCAATTCATAGGATTCATCGAGCTCCTGGAATTGACGATCAAACTGAGGTCATAATCAAGCAAAAAGTTGAAAACGTCAAGAAAATGGCTAAGTTTTCCAAAAAGGGTGTCCAAGTTTTCATGCCTTAGAGAAATTTCCAAATTTTCATCATTCAACTCTTAAATAGCGTCCACATTCGACGAACCTGCTCAGGATTGCTTCAAAAGATTTAAAGTTGGAGAATAAAGTGTTTTATTTATCCTCAAAACCTATTTAAGATGTCTTTGGTATTCATTATTCACAGATTTTTGCAAGTGGCGTCCAAGAGCAAGAGAGGAGAAAACATAAAATTTTATTCATTTCAAGATTTGAAGGCTAAAACTTGGTGTTTTTTCAAGGTTCTTCATATTTTCCAGATCAGCTCACACAAAGGCTCGCTTTTTCATGCTTTATTTTTCCAGGGCATCAATTTTCAGAAGAAAGGGGTCATCTTTTTCAATTTTCAACAATCTAGGTCAGCTTGGTTTTTGATTCTCTACAACTTTGGAAAAAATTTCAACTTTCAAGAACCTTCTTTTCTCACGCATGTCCAAGAAACCCTTAGTATTTTCAAAATCTACTCAACTTGGTTCATCCAAAACGAGATTCTACATAAAACCCAACTCTCAGCTTTTTTCAGGAAAATCCTAAAATTTTAGGGTTTCTGCTTTTTCAACCAGTCCTCAAAATTTTCAAAATCGAACGATTTGGGTCTCTTTGCAACGAGATTCTCCACAAAACCCATATCTCAGATTATTTTTGAAAAAATCTGCCTTTTGTTGAAGAAAAATCAGCAGGCTATTTTTAGCTTTTTGTGCAAAACTTGTCCGAGCATAGTTGAGTTTATTGTCAAAATTTAAGTTTTTCAGAATGCAGTATTCTCCCATTAAATTCAGAACCAAGCAGCAGATGGGCATGTTGTTTGCAGCCTCAGGCCAGACAATGTTGAGAAGTGCTTTTTAATACCACCATAGACAAAAAAACATCATCTTAGTTGAAGAACGTGAAAAGGTGTGGTATGAGCAAAAAGACAAGTATTGGAAAAAAGTTGTACAGTACTCTTTCATTGAAAAAATCAAGAGAAGTGTCAAAAGTATAAAAGCTACAGAAGAAAGAAAGGAATGTGGGAAGATGGTCACACATAGGGTAAAAAAAAGATATGTTGAAGCAAGATGATATATTTATAGGAGGTCATCACTCCAGTTGTAGAGCCACCAAAACTAGTAAGATTTGATAAAGCAGCTGAAGATGCCAAAGATTTTCTAAGATCAATTGCAGAAGGCAAGGAAATCCTAGAAAAGCGGAATTTTGCTATAGATAGTATTGATGCTACTGATAGAGATGCATTTTCCAGCTTTTTAGTGGATGTGGTTGAGATTTAAAGCAGCGGTGAACTTGAAGCTTTCTTCGAGCTTTCTTTCTATTTTTATCTCATTCTTATCCATTCTTTGTGAGGGAGAAATATCAAGATGTAATAGTTGGCACTTTCCCTGTTTTTGTGCTTTCATAGGTTGTTAGATAGTTATCTTGTTTTAGTTTTAGAAATAAAGCTTGCATGTTGGCAAGTCTTGTTGTAAAAGCAAGAAGATTTTAGGGTTCCCTACTCCTCTGCTTATGTATAAATAAGGTCAACCTTGCCCATTTTTCTTTAACAGTTATTGTGATAGAAAATTGCTGAGCCTACTTTGCTTACAAGTTGTTGTTGTTCACTTTCAGTTCACTTAGTGTAAGAGCAGGTTTGCAAGCCTGTAATGCTGCAAGCTGTTCAGTTTATGTGCTTTGTGTCAAGTGTATTCTGGTTGATCGCTAAACTATAAGCCTATTATTGCTACAATCCTAATGTCCCAAAAGTGTAATCTTTGTTACTTGAAATTTGAGAAAATAAAATCTTATGCTTGCTTTGTTGCTTTGATCTACTGTCCCAGATTTTCATTTTATGTGTTCTACTTTTATAATCTTTATTTCAGCTTGCATTGAAAGTACAGTAGATGTGTGTTGGAAGGAAGTTTGTTTAAGTATTTGTGTCAAAGAATCATTCCTTGTTCATTTCTAACTCTCAAGCTCTTAGTTTACTTGAGTAGTTAGAAACGTCATTAGAGTAGGCTTAGTCGTAGTTGAAATTCAAAAAGAGAAAATCTCAGCTATGGCGCTAGAGTTTTATAACCTTGTGCTCTTAGCTGAACAAAAGGATTGGAAAATTAGATTTAGTTTACTTTCTTTAAGCAACATCAGCAGAGAGGGAGCTTCCCCTCCTAATTCGAAGAGCAGTTAATCTGTGCATAGCTGTCCATTTCTAATCCTCATTCCAGAGGTGCAAATTGAAACGCCGACAATGTTGAACTTTTTGTAGATGATCTTTGAGTGATCTCAAGATTTATTGGTTTTAATTAAACAAGTCACCAATTGCTAGTACTCTATTGTCTGTGACTATTAGATCAACAAAATTTAGTGCATCATATTCATACAAGGATTTTAAAGGGGACATACCAATGGACATATGATTAGATGTATTCTAGTAGTACTTTCCCAAGTGCAATTACTTAACCCATGTTGACTACTAGTTTGAAACATTGTTCCTTAGGTACCTATCAACCCATTTATTCATGATTTTTGTTTGTCCATCTATTTAAGGGTGATAACCTAAGTTACCAGTCTTGGTACTAGTTCGGGTTCAGGTTTGAGGGTTTGGTTCATGGGTTTGGGCAAAAAGAAATTGGGGTGGGTTCATCCATGCAAAAGCATATAAAAAACAGAAATATATACATATTTGCAGCAGTAATTAAGTTCAAAATACACCACAACATCATATATTCTGTAATAATCAAAACCCACCATAAAAATAAAAAATATTACAATGTCAATTAGTCAAACTTGAATGCCATGATATATATTATAATTAAAAAATAACAATGTCAAGTGTCAACAATCAACCATCATTGATAAAAAAACATCATATGGGTCTTCAAAAATATCATAATCACTATACATATTAGATGATGTAGGTCCTGGTAAATTAGAGGAACCACAAACAAGCCCACTGCCACTATCATTGCTACTAGCACTAGCACTCTCATACTCCTTGGTTGGCTCATCTTCAACATCAAGTGCAACAAAGTGGGAAATGGAAGCATCCAATTCAATATACTCCGGCTCGATATCCTATTTCCTTGTGCCCCTCCTTGTAGTTTTTGTGTGTAAGAAGCCACAAGTTTGAATTCATATACACAAAGTTCTCTTTTTTTGAGTGTAGTTGATTACACTTTACTGAGTGGATGAAGGAGTATGTGCTCCAATTCGTCTCAAATGTGGATGAACTAGCAACCTATTAAGACAAAAAATAGAGAGTTATGAGTTACAAAATTTAAAAATTTAATTTATTAAATTAAAATATCAATAAAGCTTAAAAGATAAAATATTTTTTATAAAACTTGCAATAAAATTTTGATCACAAGAGGTTGTACGTGTGTGAATTATTGGCCATGGAAGTACCACCAGCTATGAGCATCAACCTTATATTGTCACAGAGTATCAATACTAAAGTTGTAGGAGCGTGCAAATCCATGAACTCGGCCCTCACTACTTCCTGCATGTTAGGATCAATGAAGAGTTTGCAAAGTGCTGCCTTGTACCCTTGACTGACTTCAACATCTCTATATGGGACAATTCTTGTTGACACAGAAAGGAGCTTGGCACTATAATATTTGGGACTCAATGCAAAGGCAAGAAGATGTAGCGAAGTGGTCATTTTGTTCCATCTCTCTTCAATGATTTTATGTAGTTGTTTGAAGAAAGTTTCTTTGAGATCTTGGTCTTTTGCATTTATGATGACTTTCATCTTCTCAATCATTGAGTTGATGCCATCATATATCTCACCCAAAGAAGGCCTATCCATGTCAGTATAACATATCATTCTTAATATGGGCTTAGTGAAATTGAGGAAATATTCAACATGTCATCTAGGATCATTTGGTTAACCTTTGTTGCCCTTGTAGTGCTAGATTGCCTCCATATGGATCGATTTGGGCTGATGGCCATGTTAGAAAGTGTCTCACGAACCTTCACAAGTCATCTCAACACAATTGTGTTTGAGGCACAACAAGTATCAACAACATGTTTGAAAATCAAAATTATAAAAAGAAAATTTACAAAAATTAAAATTAAAATAAAATTTAAAAAATTGCTAAACTGAAACATGTTTAACTTACCTTAAGTAGCTCCAATTTCGAGATTGTTCTAAATATGCCTTGTGACATATGGTGTTTGGTGACAAAAATTTAGATCTTTCGGCCTCAACATACGTATGTTTGATCCAATCAATTTTGGTGCCAATTCTTTGTAGCATAAGGTTGAGGGAATGGATAGCACAAGGTGTCTAAAAATTTTGTAACGCTTCTCAACCAATAACCCAACTACTCTACAATTTTTGGCATTGTCTCTTATAACTTGCACAACATTTTGAGGGCCCGCTTCTTGAATGGCTTTATAAAGAATGTTAGCAAAAAATGTATCTTTCACCTCCCCTTCACAATCCACTGCTCTCAAAAACATTGCCTCTCTAGGGGACATTGCAATAACATTGATCAATGGTTGATTTCTTGCATCTTTTTATCCATTGGAAATGATGGACACACTTGTTTTGGCCCACTAATCCTTAAGGGCTTCAAGGACTCCTCTACAAACTTCACATCTTTTTCCAACAAAGTGCTACACACCTCAAAAACTCAAACCTTTGTATCCTTTTGGAGCCTCATTAATTACTCTCACCATTTGTTGCCAATATGGTGAGTGAACAACATTGAATGCCAATCCATTCGCATAGAGACATCTTGGTATGTGTTGATTGGTAATCTCTCAAGACTCATTTTGAAATGCCATTTCCAATGGTCTCTTTGATCTCTTATGTGTATAGGCCATAGGTTGTTCTTTAGGTGCGGAAAAAAATGGGTGGCTCTTTATAGGTTGAAGATTAGAAAGCGGTGGAGGGGGCTTCATCCCTTGAGATCCTTTCTTTAACAAAGGATGATTTGATTTATGACCTGTTGCTTGATCTTCTTTTTCTTGCTTATTAATATATACCAAGGCTTGTGATTCTTGAATGGGTTTACAATCTTTGCCTAGGCAAAATTTTGATGCTTAGTCCAAGGATGTTGCACAAATGGCCTTTCATTCGACTGTATGAGCTTGAATATTCAACATCACATCCACTACAAATCCAAACATAAACCCCACCACCTAGAAGTTGTACCATTTCAATGTATTTCCAAAGGGGAGAGTTTGGGTCTTTTTTGAAGCTGGGTCGGCTCATGGAGCTAGAACTAGATGCCATTGCAATACCTATGACAACAAGTTCATTAAACAACACTTTCGAAGAATTGAAACAAATGAAAACAAAAACATATATATACAACTTAATTAATTAAAAAAATTAAGTACGTGTTATAGATTCCTAGAAGAACAAAAACAAAAAATGAGAGTTCGTTTGTGAAAAAAAAGATGTAGGAAAAAAAACCAAAAACTTGAAGAAAACCTACCTCTTTTGTAGAAATATTTCTCTACAATCTCCTTGGCAACAAATGAACTCTAGCAAATGCGTAGGAATAGTGAACCAACTAGTTTGGAACGTTCACCGATCAATCTTCAACTCTATTCATGCAATGGAAAGCAAGGAAAAAATTTCGGCAAGAATAAATAATATTTTTGTTTTTCATTCACAATATGGGAAATGAGTTTGTTTTTTGTCTTCTAGATGTCATTTATACCACGTTCTAGGATTTGGGAGGGTGAATTTTCTTTTTGATAAAAAAAAAGAAGTTTAAGAAAAAAGTTAAAATAAAAAAACCAGCAAAATACACCGCCTAAGCACTGGTATTCACCAATTTCGTTGTAGGTACATTCGGGTTCATCCTGAACAGACCCGCAAGTGATTTGCGGGACCTTGGGTGGCCCCCAGGGCAGATTGGATCCAGACCCGTATCTGGGTCAGACCAGACCTGAACCCAAATGCGGGGGTTTTACCTAGCAAACCAATAACAAAAGTGATAACTTGTGCTAGGGATTGTTGTGACCTTTTCACACATCGCCCCATTCAGATGGGGACCCCCTTACTTTTGCTCCGTTCCGGTCTTTTGGCTTGGGTTTTCCTCGCTCTCTCGCTCTGTCTCTTTTCTGGTGTCCGTCTTTCGGGAGGGGGGTTGTGTCGTCATTGAGCTTAAACGTGAAGATATTGGCCAATTCTAAAATTAGGGTTTCATCATTTTTGGTCAAGTCAAGGTCAAGTAGGGCCAGTAAATTGAAAATTGAACTTAGCAATGTTGTCGGTAGGCATCCAGTGACCTTCGGGCAAATTTCATCAGACTGAGACTTACTATTTTTAGTAAGTGCAATCTGGGCAATGTCGGCATTTTCGATTAGATCATCACACAGCGTTCAAAGTACATCGGACTGCTTGCATGCCAAATTTGAGCAAAAACGGACAACTTACTATTTTTAGCAATCCGGCTTCCGGCATGAATTTCAGGGTCCAGATGCAGAGATTTTCTTTGCATGTCTGGATATTCCTTTTGGGTTTTTCGAGACCTTCGCGGTGATATAACATGCAAGTCGAGATGATCACTTTCAGGATTCAGCCTTCCGAGTCTATTTTTAGGGTTTGCATGTCGAGCTTTTCTTTGCATGTCAGGTGATTCCTGATGGGTTTTAGGAAACCCAGCGATGGTGTAGCTGACTTACAAACAAGGATTCTCACTTTCGATGGGAACTTGCTATTTTAGCGGGTATGCCCGTGCGCTTCGGCAATTTAGATTCCGCGGTGATCATAGTGCATAAAGCGAGAGCAAGCGAGTCTTTTGATGCATCTTGATACAGAATTAGGGTTCGGCGGGGCCTAAAATAAGTCAAAGTCAAAATCTTAACCCGTGTAAACCATCGCGTCCGGCATTCTTCAAGCTATCGTTGGTGTTCAAGTCAAGCGGGCCACCGCATTTTTAGTAAGTCCGTGGCTGCTTTAAAATAGTGTCGAGTTGCGTATGCATCGATTATTACGGCGGCAAGGTCGCGTGGTGAGGATAAGCCTCATCAATTTCCGCGTCGATCAGACTTGGGAGCTATAAAACAAAACTTATATTTTAGTAAGCCACAACCAACGAGGCTATAAATAAGCGGGGGTGATAAAAGTTGCGGTGTCGGCGAGGTTGAAAAAGGTTATGAAAGCGTGTTTAAAAATTCCGAGGCCATTCCAGAGCTTGGTAGCGAATCTGAAGAACTTACTATAAATGCGGAGGGCGATCTTTGGCGAGGATAAGAGATGTCTAAGTCTGGAGTCTCGTCCAGCAGGCATGGCAGAATGCGCCCATCTCAGCTGGAGGCATAAAAAATTTCAAGATGCAAGTTCATCCACCACACAGGGCAAAATGCGCCCAAGGCAGGGGAGTCAAACAAAAGTCAAAGAATTTCATCCTGCTCAGGGGTCCAAATGCGCCCAAGGAGGAAGAGGGAAAAGTTGAAAAAATTTCTAAGTATGAGAAATCCGCCTCAGGGGTCAAAATGCGCCCATCCTTCACAAGCATGAAAATGCGCCCAGTTCACAAGGTGGTCAAAGCAAGGTCAAACATGAAAATCCGCCACCCTCAAGGAAATGTGCCCAAGGTTGATTTCCATCCTTCTCTCTCATCAAAATGCGCCCAACTTACAAGGAGTCAAAGCATAGTCAACGTTTTCTGTCTTCCTTCATGGCTAAAATGCGCCCAAGTTCATGCATGTCAAGACAAAAACACGGAAGTTGAAGGGTCACAGGGCGTGGAAGCTAGTTTCATCCTTCTCTCTCATTGAAATGCGCCCATCCTTCTCTCTCAAGGAAATGCGCCCAAGTTTGAAGTGTAAGTGGTAAATGCGAATGGTGAACAGGGTGAAAATGTTACCTAGGCGTGGTAAACTCAAGGTAAAGGGTGGACGTTATCCTCCTTCATGGCTAGAATGCGCCCAAGGTGGTGGGCCTTGGAGAAACCTTGCTAGGCGTGTGAAGGGAGTCATAAGGTGTTAGGAATATTTCCTAAGGCGTTAAGAATAAAATTGTTAAGTGTGATGTGCGCCAAGAGTAAGGGTGATATGCTAGGCGTGGAAAATATTTCAAGGTGTTGAGAGTTAAAATGAAATATACGCCTAGGGTGATGGAGAGATGTGTGATGGAAAATAGTTATAAGGTGTTAGAAAAAAAAAAATCTTGAAGGCGTTGGATGTTTTGAGATGTGCTAGGCGCCTTGGGTAGAAATAAAATATTTTCTAAGTGTTTAAAATTTGCCTAGGCGTTGGGCTTTTAATGAATATTTTCCAAGTGTGTGGTGTGGAGTGAAATACAAATGAAGTAAGGCGTGCTTGATGAATGTAAAATTTCTAAATGAAGTTGATCAAAAATCCCTCTCCACTGGCGATCAACAAATTTTTCTAAGGCAAGATTTCAAAAGTGCAAGAAGATTTTAAAATATTTTCTAAGGAAAATTATTTTTCTTAGAAAATGTGCCTAGAGCTCCAAGTTGATGAATTTTCCGGAGCACGAGCAACTCTTCTCAGTAATGGAGTCAGAAACAATGATATTTCAAGTTCTTCATTTTTTTTCAAGAAGTCAGAGCAACGCAGAGTGATCACAGGCGAAGAACGAGTTTAGATGATGAAAATGATATTTTTCTAAGGTTCAAAATTCGAAAAATTAAATGAACCCGTTCGTTGGGTACCCATGAATTCGAGACATTCTGACGAAAATTTGCTTCTGGGTACTGGACGTTCGTGATGATGAATGGATTTCTAAATCTTTCAAGCTTCGCCGACACTTTTTTCAGTAAGGAATTTAATCGGTGCTTGAATTGTGGATTTTCCTAAGGGAGGATTTTAAATTTTCTAAGGCAAATTCGAATAAAATGAGTTTTCAGAGTGAATTTTCTTCGAACGATGAATCAAAAGGGAATTGCCTAGATGATTTTGATTAAATTCTTCGAAGATGAATTTTCCAGAGTTGATGATGAAGTTAAGAATTTGAATTCAAGTGACGGAGCTCCAGCTGGTGAGTAAAATATGATGAAGTTAAATTAAATTTTTCGAATTCAAAACGCCAGTCAAAGTCAAGTTTCTAGAAGAATAATATTCCCGACGACTGGAGACAAGTGTCAGAAAAGCCAGAGAGGGAAAATTCGAATTCTTGAAGTGGAGTAGTGGAGTTTAATGGCACTGGCTAAAAATAACGTCTTCTAGAATTTGAATTTTAGCTATAAAATGAGAAGTTTTTCACTCACTATCACAACTGGAAAAGGCGAATTTGCTAAGGCAAAGTGAGCTTAGAGAAGTTTGAATTTTGCTGGGGTGGAGTTTGCTGAAGAGAAGGTACGCCATTGTCAAGTGGAGAAGTGTTTGCTGCAATTTGAAGTTGCTTGAAAAGAGTTGCCATTTGAGGGACGTCTTTGCTGAGGTTGCTAGAGGCTTGAGGGTGGTGCGCCATTGCTGATTGAAGAAGTATTTTGAGAAGAAGCTTAAAAAGGTACGCCATTGCTGAAAGATTGAAAAGTACGGCCTTGCTGGCATTGAAGTTTGAAATCTGATTTGCTTAGTTGAAGTTGCTGGAGTAGATTTGAAAGGACGCCTTGTATTGGTTGAAACATTGAGAACTTTAAAAGTACGGACTTGCAAGATTGCTGATTACCGATACAAAGACATAGAAATTAAAATTGCTGATTGCTGGTTTGAAGTGCAAAGTTAAGAAGTTCAATTTGCTGATTGCTGGTTGTAGAGTGAAGTCATCAAGGTTCACTTAGAAATCTGTTCTAAGTGTTGGAATTCGAATTTATTCAAGAGAAGAAGCTGAGGTTTGCAAACACGAAAGATATTGCAGCTTCTAGAATTCAACTGCGGCCCCTATATCCTGCCTTATTTTATTTAAATCTGATTGCTGATGAATGATTGTTATGTTGCAGATGGCTGAAGCGAGGACAACCGGAAAGGACAATGGTACCTCCAGACAGGCTACGATCAAGAAGCTGAGCAAAACGTTCATGCCGGAGTCAAAGTTCATTTCAAAGTTGGGCAAGTTGACGGACACGAACCTGGGCTCTGTCAACTTGGAAACATTCAAGAATAGGCTGTTTGGGATTGGAAGTCATCGGGCTTCGGTCACTTCGCACAACATCGTCCGAAGTGGACTATATGCAGCTGCTGGTTTTCCGCCAGCTATTCAGTGTTCGGAGTTGATTATGGAGTGCGCCAACTGTTACGAGAAAGAACACCGGTCGATCACGTCACCAGATGGCCAAGTACTTGCCAATCTCACTCCGGCAGCCATTGGTGAAGCTTTTGGGATCCCGGTGCACAGAAACATGATCTACAAGTCCAGGGAGCGAGCGGAGCGTATGTATGCTTCTGCTTTTGAACGATGCATGGACACAATTAACACTCACTGGATGAGCACTCCGAGGCCGTCTCGTACGAAGTTGCCAAAGCAGATCATAGCAGAGGACTTGAAGCAGGAATATTGTGATCTCATCATGTTGCTGAGCAGGGTCGGTGGATGCCCACAGTCTTACATTTTTGAGCCGTGGATGTTTTATTACATCAACCTGGTGTTGGAGGGCAAGGATTATGTCAATTGGGCTGAGATGATCAGCGATAACATACATGAGCAGCTCCTGAGCTTGCGGAGGACTAAAACGTTTTACATGAGTTCCTATCTAATTTATATGTTGGCACGGATGACGAGGTACAGAGGGATTTCTTACAAGGAACCCATCGGTTGTGGCTCTCACCAATTCAAAATTCATGAGGCGTGTACACAGTTGCACCTTTCGAGCACAACCCATTACAAGCGTGTCAGCGATTCATTCACCATGTACATCACGAGGCTGCTTCAGGAGAGGTTACAGTGCAGAATCTCTAGAAATGCCCAGGAGCTAATTGAAAGGTATGCTAGAATTGGTTTATTCAATTTCGAGATTTTTCATACATCGGTACGCAAGGATTTTTCTTCATACCCTTATAGGCTGCCTAAGTACCCATGACAGATAAAATAATAATGCTAGAGATAGCTAGACGTTGCTAGCCTTGACAAAATCAAGAAGAAAAAGAAGAAAGGAGGGATAGAGTTTCCAGTTGTGATGGGCAACTCGGACGAGGTGTGTCCTTCGATACAGGCATGTAGAGAAGCTGAAAGTGAGCTTCAATTCTATCATTTCTCATATCACACAAGTAGACAACACTATGACCCGCACCATAACATCAACTGGGTGTTGTCAGAGGAATTCAAACACAAGGCCACCATTGAGGATTATTGGGCTGATGCAGTTGATGAGGTTGAAGTGAGAAAGAGGATGTTCTCTCAAGCTACCGACACCATCAAGGGAGGTGAGGTTCGTCTCTACCAGTTAATGAAGGACATGGATGTTGTTCATCCGCATTCATGCACTGCTCGGATACTCCACTCCGCCTATTGATTGGTCGAGTCCTAGGTTGTCAATCTGATACTCTCTATCCCAGTTATGACATTCACCGGGGCATGGGTTGATAGGCGAGTAAACAGATTGAAGAGTAGGTCAATTGACTTGACTTACAACATGATGGGAGATCATAGGACGCCCACCACAAGAAGAAAGAAACAGATCACAAGGGGACCGTAGTCCGTGAAAGAAAGAATTAGTTCACCTTAACCTCCACGAAGTTACAAGAGTAGCATCTTTGGAGACACGCTCCAAGCATGTGAGGTGTCTTTATTTCATCGACCGGGTTGTAGCTGAATCAAAACGGCGGATAATGATATTCACCACTGAGGGGAGCCCATTGGCCGAAACAATGTACCAAGTAGGGCTTGATCAGGATGATGAGGGGGAATACCATCAATCTCAATTTCAGCAGAGCGATACGCCATGAATGACGATCGGCGATGATATAGTGTCGCGACACCACTCACCTGAGGACCCATGAGCCCCGCCGTAATGAGGAAGAAGTGGAACAAAGTTAGAGAAGTCGAGGCAATGTGAGCGCAGCCCTCGATATACTATATGAGGTGCCCTGATCACAAAGGATAGAAATGAGAAGAAGCCCGGCGAGGGGAGATTGATCCGAAGCAGCTTGAGATGGAAGAGTTTTTGAACCGGATCGCAAGGTTCTCCAATCAAGAAGAAGGCAAGAAAGTTTTCAAGATCTCCAACGATGAGGATGGCTCTCGCATTTTCACGCTGTCGGCCCCACGAAATGAAAGGTGACCGGAATGAAGCAGTCTCTAAACTATGTGGTCACCACTCTGACTTGGGGACGCCTACCGGGTGCAATGTGCATTGCTTGAGGAGGTGATAACTCCCTTCCTTGGCTCCTCAAGGATAGATTATTCAAGAAAGAAGGAAAGTACAAGAAGTTGAAACGAGAACACAAGGCGTTAGTTGGATATGTTCAGCAGTTGTCTCGTTCTCGAGGGCAGGATGTACCAGTGATAGAGCCTCCAGCAGATATTCCTAGAGAGTCGATCAGCGGCTTGGTAGAATTGGGGAGAATGGCACAGGAGGCAGACAAATGGGTCACAGGAGTTCGTACTGAGACAGAGAAGTTCATGGAGGACCTATCCTTTGCTTTTCAGCAGGCCTCTACTATTTTGGCACGGATGGATGCAGTGGATCATGCTTGGGGCGATGCCTCTATCTATCAGAGTAAGGTGATCCAGCGTCTTGAGGCGTTGAGGCATGTGCCACTGCAGTTGCTGATTGATGGAGGTGTCATTCAAGCGAATGACCGATATGATTTCTCTAGGTGGTATTCTTCGGCTATCACAGGGCGTGGCTTCTTTGATGCAGCACAGGCGGATTCAGCCAGGATTCACAAGGCTATGGCCAATATTATAGATGGAGTTCATAACACATTCGAGGCCATCTTCGCTAGGCGGCTGAGTCCAGAGGAGATAAGTTTTGATAATTTGAGGGGTTTGCTGGTTCCCTTCTTCGCAGATGTTAAGACCTTCGTACAAGATGACTTTGAAAATACTGCTACATTCTCCACTTTGATCCAGAACACGCAGGACTCATTGGCTGCTTGGAGAAAATCTTGTACGAGGCACGAGCACTCAGTTACAGTGTTAGAGTTTCAGTTAGATTGTGTTCCATCTATTTCAGTTGAGGAGGTTGAGGCCGTACTTAGCAGATTTGTTGAGTTGGCAGTCAAAGAGAAGGCTAATGGGAACACACTACTGGACGAGGATCTTCTAGAAGACTGAGTATGGAGCATTTATTACATTTGCTATTTTGGGAGTGAGTGGGAATCTTTGATTCATTTAATGTACCACTCCCTATTCTGGCAGTTTTTAGGGTTAGGGCTGAGGTGGCACGATTCTGGCCACTCTATTGATTGTAACCCTAGCCGTCCTTTGGGACTTGGCTAGCTATAAAAGGGGGAGTCCCCTTCATTTGTAAGAGATTAGAATCAGATCAGATTAGAATTAGAGATCAGAGATTAGATCAGAGCTAGAATTGAGATAGAGTAGAGCTAGATAGTGTAGAGCATTTTGCATAATTTGGAGAAGAAAGAAAGTTTTCCCTTTGAAAACTTTTGAAGAGACTGTTGTGTAACACATTTTGTGATAATAGATTTTTTCATTGATGATGGAATTTGTCTTGTCATGAAATGCTAGCAAGGTTTCTTCTTCCTTTCGTATCCAAGTAGATTAAATTCATGCAAGTAGCTTACTTTGGTGTGTGGTGTTTCATTGAGATAGCTTCATTTTATTCCATACCACTAGCGGCTTGTTGATGATAAGTCTGCCTTGCGTGGTCAACTGGACATTATCTTGTGCTTGACTTCGGTTATGGCTTACATACTTATATGCGTTGTTCTGATGGTGTACGTATGTTAAACTGTAACTTGAATACCTTTCGCTATCCCCTTTGAAGATTGCACCGATTTTGCTGAGGCTGTCCGACGGAGGCTAGGTGAAATCTGGTTGAAGTCTATTGAAACGAAGCCCCATATACCCTGCATTTAAAATAGAGTACAAATTTCTTAGGCCCTTTCCCTTTTACTTTCCGCATACTTCTTGTTAGTTTTAGAAAAGAATACACATTGCCAAATCATACACGTAAGAATCCCCTTCAAATTACATATCAACTGCTAACTGTGAGAAGTCTGAACAACTACGTAAGTCCCCTTGACATACCAGCAATATCACATCAAGCCAAACTGAGCCTATTCGCACTAAAGGAACCTTGGAGTTGAACGCACGAACTTTCTGGCAATCTTAGCGTGCGGAATACTTTGATCAAGAGAGAATAGAGCGTCCGTTGGGCGACTTTGTTCTGTGTTGGTGCGGTCTCAAAAACCACGTCAACAGGGATGAGCTTTGTACTTTCCAAGTGAAATAATTCATGCCAAAAGGCACTCAAAAATCTGTTGTCCCTGTCACTAACTTTATTCTTAGGAAATCCATGCAATCTTAACACTTCTTTGAAACAAAAAAGTGCCACTTGAGGAGCTTTGAAATCTGATGGGATGACAAAGAAGTGTACATATTTAGTCAATCAGTCTACAACAACATAAATGTAATTTCTACCATGTACCTTAGGAAGGGTAGTGATGAAGTCCATGGATGTGCTATTCCATTTCTGATTTGGAATTGGTAGGGGTTGAAACAATTTGGTTGGGAAAACTTGTTCTCGTTTTTTGTTGACATGTTGTGCATTCCCTTCCATGCCTAAGAACATCTTTCTTGAGGCCCTTCCACGAGAATCTTTTCTTGATTTGCTCGTATGTTTTGAAGTATGTGGGTTTCCTTGCTAATGGCATATCGTGAATTTCTCTCAATATTTTTTCCGTCATCTTAGACTCAAGGACTAAGAAGACTCTATTCTTTTACAAAATAAGTCCATTTTTTATTGTGTATCTATCATATTTTACCACTTTATCAAGAATATTAATAGCAAATGTGTTTTTATCATATTTTGCTAAAAAGTAAAAAAGAAACCTTCCAATTAGCTGAAATTGTGGAAAGGGAGCATAGAGTAGGTTTTCTAAAAAGAGCATCAGCAGCAATTTTTGCTTCCTTTCATATACTTTATGTCAAAATTATATGCTTGTATCTTACTTACCCACTTTTGTTGGCAATCATTCAAATCACATTGGCTCAATAAGAATTTCAAGTTGTTATGGTCAATTTTCACAAACTAAATATTGTTTGAAACTTTGAACTACTCTAAAGCATGCATAATAGCCAACATTTCCTTATCATAGATGGAGTGAGTCCTTTCTAATTCACCCAAAAAAAATTTCTTTCAAAGGCTATAGTGTGCCTCTTCTAAGTTAGAACAACTCATATTCCTTCTTTTGAGACATCACATTCTACATCAAATGGAAGTGAAAAATCAGGTATAGAAAGTATAAGGCATTAGCTTATTACCTTTTCAGGTTTTTCAAAAGTTTTTGAGTAGCTTTTGTCCATTCAAAGGCTCCTTTCTTCATCAGATCCGTTAAGCATGCAACAAGTTGAGAAAATCCCTTAAGAAATCTCCTATAGTAACTACATAGTCCAAAGGACCCTCTCAATTGTATTAATGTGGTAGGAGGTGACCAGTCTAAAATAGCTTGGATCTTTTATGGATCCGCTTATACACCCTTAGCACTTATGATGTGCCTCAAATAAAAAATCTTTGTTAACCCAAAATCACATTTAAACTGTTTTGTATAAAAAGATTGCTGTTTTAAAATGCCCAAAATAGCGTCCAAGTGCTTCAAATATTCTTCCCATGTTTTACTATAAATAAAGATATCATCAAAGAAAATTAACATTATTTTTCTCAAATGCTTGTTGAATACTTAATTTATACTTGGTTGGAAAGTAGCTAGAGCATTTGTTAGACCAAAGGGTATAACCAAACAGTTCCCAAAGTGACATCCGAATGTTGTTTTGTGCACATCCTCATATCTCACACGAATCTAGTGGTAGCTTGATCTTAGATCAATCTTTGAGAAGTACATGGCTCCATGTAGTTCATTTATTAGATCATCTATCCTTGGTATAGGATATCTAATCTTGATGGTCTTCTTATTCAATGCTCTATAATCAATACCTAACTCCATGGTACCATCCTTCTTTTACACAAGAACATCTAAGGATGCAAGGGACTGGAACTAGGCCTTTTGTAGCCCATCTCTAGAAGTTCCTTTATAGCCTTTTTTATTTCTTATAATTTCTTGGGTGATAGTATGGAGTGCTTATAGTTGGTTTTGCACCCAGTTCTAATTCTATGGTATGCTAGAAACCTTTATTTGGTGCAAACAGAGTAGCCGGATACGCCCCTACCCCTCCCTGGGCGTGCGTATCCCTGTATCCAATACGGATACGAATACGATACTTTGCAGATACACGTTGGATACCGTATCCACACATGCCCAAAAAATCTTGATTTTCCAGCCGTGCCGGATACTTTGTGATTTAATTTTCAAAATATCTAACATGAATCTTCCTAAACTTAATCTTAAAAAACTTCAATCGTGCAATTTTCTTTTTGTTTTGTATAAACAAAATCTACACCAAATGAGGAAGACAACCGAAATGTTTTTCTATTTCAGCGAACCATTTTTCTAGGTCTTCTTCCTGTGCAACTCTACCATTTTTTTGGCGTTTTAATTTTTATAGATTTAAAAAAGTTAATTGTTTATAGTTTTATATTTATATTATGTTGTTTAAACATTAGAAATTTTGAAAAAATTAAAACTTATTAATATAAATTTAATTGTTTATTCTTTACTAAATTATTAATGTTTAAATTTTAATATTATTTAATTTATATTTACTTATTTTCTTTTAAAGTAATGAAAATCTCCTCTAATAACTTAGAAAATATGTGTATGTATTTTTTATGAATGTCGTATCTAGCCGTATCCATATTGGGGGTCTTAAAAATTGGCCGTATCTGTGTCCGATACCGTATCCGTGTCCATGCAACTTTTGGTGCAAACCTAGGGACAAGTCATTGAACACCATTCTATGCTTATTCAAAACTTTTTAAATATAACATGATGAGGGGATTCCTTACTTGAAGAATAATTTAGGGGTTTATTCAAAACTTTTTTAATATAACATGATGAGGGGATTCCTTACTTGTAGAATAATTTAGGAGCATAACCAAACAACTGGCTGCCCATGCCACTTGACCCATTTGGAAGGTCCTCTTAAATCATTTTTGTTGTGACCACCCTAGGTGAGCCATTAGATATCCCTTTGAGAACATCTTTTCCATCTAATTTAAACTTGAGTTCCATAAACTAATAGTTTTGTGTAAATTTACCTAATGAACGTAACCATTGCATGGAGTCTGTTTCTTGATCTTGCAGAGTTCTCTAAAATATTCTTCATCTTGAAGCTCAAATCTATCAAGTACACTTTGGGGGAACTCCTCAAAAGTTAGAATTTGATTGTCCTTATGTGATGCGACTATGGTACCACCAATCATATTCGTTGCCATCTAAATGCAAAGAGGTAAATTTGATTGCATCTTTCTCCTTCGTGGAGTTGAGGGTGAGGTAAGTCTAATTTTTCCAACTAGGCCTGAGGTAAACTCTTATCACTTCCATCAAAAGTAGATGCCAAATGTTTATTTAACTTATTCTTCAATTCTCTATTCTCCATTTTTTGGATTTTCCCCAATCCTTTCTTGTAGAATAGATTTTTCGTTACAATCTCAACATATTTTTCGAACTCACAACTTCATATTGCATCAGATATCCATCCATTGATCTAGCCACTTCATCAACAAATTCTTCATGAGGGGTGATGAGAACCGTTTCAGCTTCTTTTTGTAAAAATGTTGGGTTTGAGGATTTTACGAGGGTGTCACTTGTTGCTCTACTACTCCTTGTGGGGCTTCTACTTCTTGGAACATTTCCTATGCTTAATAGTTCTACCAATTTCTTTATTAGTTCATTTGACTATCTTTGGCCTTGGTTGAGATTGCAAAAAGTCTTTTGAAAGAACTTATTTTCCTCATTTGTCATTTTCCTTTTCCCTTTTCCTTCTTCAGCCATAACGTTTTTTCCTGTGTTCGAACCTTCGGTGCTTGATCCCGCAACTTGAAATTTCCTTTGTTCCCGTTTGAGATATCTAGTCTCATTGTCACTATAAATCATAAATAATCGAAATACCCTACAAGCTTGCAAGATCTTTTTCTTTGATACCATTGTAATAACTCTAACGGTATATTAAGAAAATAAGTTTAGGGTTTAATTATTTTTAATCAAATTTGGTTTAACCCAGGATTTTCTTCACAATTCATACAAAAACATTGATTACCCAGATTACAAATCAGGTCCACAAATGGTGGATCAATTGAAAAACTTTTACTTATATTAAATAAGTTTGAAATACAATGTAATATGCTTCTACAACAACCACCCTAGCCTAAAAATACAATCTTACACTTTATACTAAATGAGCTGCAATTGCATTACAACACCCTACAACAGCAACAAAAACAACAAACTACCATGCTCAAAGCCATGACAATATCAATTATAAAATCTATCCAATTGACATCAATGACCGTGAAGTTCTCTCATGATCTCCAGGTGAGATTGTCCTACCAAGCCAAAGGAGTTTTTTTCTTTGACTCTTGAAACCAAAGGGTTTTCATCCTCTGATTTCTCACATATTTGGGGGTTTTTGTCCTCAGATCTGACAGCTCAAACACAAGTGCTCTAAGCAATACTCTACAAGGGTTTTTGGTGTAGATAATCAATGATCCCTAATAAATGCATCCACCTTTTGATATCCTTGAAGTGGATGACAAATATGAGATCTTGCCCAAACTAATGACTGAGATCTATGCGAGGACAAGGGTTGTTGTGGTTGCAACAACCACATTAAAGAAAGCACTTTGTCTTGCCATTAGTGTTGTGAGTACATGTGAAATTGTGCCCATACTTTTTGAAAATTGTTTCTAGGTGGGAAAAATCCCTTCTAGAGTGATTGCTACTTCAAATTGGCCATTATTAGTGCTTCGTGCTATGCGAGGAGGTAGATGGGATGAAAAGAGCAAAAAGGTGGGAATGTTAGAGTTCGAGGGTCGGTGATGCCCCAT
Organism: Sequoia sempervirens; assembly: GCA_007258455.2. Lineage (NCBI taxonomy): Eukaryota > Viridiplantae > Streptophyta > Pinopsida > Cupressales > Cupressaceae > Sequoia > Sequoia sempervirens. Next base: position 24,783 of record VDFB02049496.1, on the reverse strand, counting down.
AATAGGTACTTGAGGATGGGGAAGGCAGGAACTTTGAGTCTGACAAGATAGTGCAAGGGGTTGGGGAGTCGAGGTGTTGAAGATCGAGGGATAATAAAAAGGGTACTTGGGTAAGGGAAGGTTTGAAACACCAACAAGGATAAGAGAAAGAGTGGAGAATGAGGTTTTGCAGCTCGGGGGTAACAAGGGAATGGTACTTGGGGAAACAAAAGCTTGAAAATCCATTGAAGAAAGGAACCAAAGGCAAAAAGGTCGAGGTTTTGGGGGAAAAGACACGTTGGGAGGGTAAACTCTAAAATTTCAACAACTTGCATACACTTTAGAGTTTGAAGACAAAATTTTCCATACTTAGAATATTTGAGGTCTATGAGGTTGGTGCTATTAAGCCCACCAAAAATAGGAAATGGATTTAGGGGCCGTAAACATGAATTTATTGAAAAGGGGACATTATATGCTGTTTCAAAGGGTGAAATGTTTGGAAGGAATTTGGTTGCATAGTGAAATGTGAGGGGAATTCACTAGGAAAATGATTGAATAATGTAAAAATTGACAAGGTAAGTGTTCCCAACGAGTCTATATTGGTTATGTGGTAGCGATTATGAGGATATTTTCCTTGTCTTCATATATTATATTTTCATTGTTCAATGAGCAACTAAATCACCTCCTTATTTGGATTACCTTTTTGTCGTCCTGAGCAATTTTACCACCTCCTTATTTGGATTACCTTCTTATCCTCACAAGTAATTAAACCACTTCCTTATTGAGAGTACCTTATCCTATGTACTGGCTTTTCCTTCCTAGATGTCCTATTCCATTCATTGTGTTCTCTGATTACATGCACAATGAAAGGTGAGCAATCAATGGAATAAGCTTTGTGGTATAAAGGAGTTGATAGTACTCAACACTTGGATTTAAAACCTATATCTTCTATTAGTAAATGCCTATTTATATATGCCACAAGCTGAACACAAAATATAATATTATAAGCAATTCTATCAAACCCTCAAACTATGTATGTGAATGCATAATCTTGTATTAGATAAGTTACCACTCAAACGGGAACCTTCCTGGGAGGAATTTGTTTTTGCAAATCTGTCTTTCTTATCCTATTTTATTTTCAGACCATGTATGCCCTTCTTAGTAGGAAGACTAGAAGTGATGAATCATTGGAATCAACTGAATCCTTCAATTTAACATGTCAATTAAGGCATACATCTATATCCCTGTTCTGTATCAGGTTCCTTAAGTGTTTTTCTGTGTCTGTATGCTGTTCCAGTTCTTTTACTTGTATCTGATGTTTCTTGCCCTGACTTGCACACTGTCCACTACCTTGTCTTCACTTATTGTGGTTTTTATCTTTTCCTTTATCTAAGGACCTCTTCTCAGATTTGCCTACCACCCAACTAAAAATCAATGAATTGGTGTTGGAACTGGGGTGACATTAAAACCTTATTATGCTTTGGCCTTTGGTCATTGGGAAAATACTTACTCTGATGGCAAGAAGTTACATACCGTAATAAATCTTTTAGGGTATGAAATTCTAGGTGGCACTCACATCAATTTTAAGATGATATGACTGGTAAAAGATATGATCATTTGCTTCTTATGCATGGCTGAACAGTGAATGCACGTTTTAATGGCTTCCTATGAAAATCACTTTGTCAGTTTGGGCTCAACAGTGCAGAATATCCACTGAAACATAACTAGGACAACCTTATTAAAGAGTTATAAAGGAGCAGGTAAACACCAAGTGGCCGATATGGGCTTAACATCTTGGAATATTCATTTGTACACTAACTAGGTATTCTTATTCAGGCATTATAGTTATATACAAAGTTGAATATGAAAATGCATAGGATTATGTGACAGTACAATTTAAACACTATCTTATGTCATGCAAAGTTGAATATTAAATAGGTGGTTCAGGATTATGTAGCACTATAGCTTAAATGCTATCTTGGTTAAACAGCTTCAAAAATTGAGTGATACACCAACTAGGCCGACCTTATTAAGGAGCTATAAAGGAGCAGGTACACACTAAGTGGCCTGTATCGACGCAACATCTTGGAATATTCACTTATACACTAACTAGGCCAACCTTATTGAGGCATTACAGATATATACAAAGTTGAATATTAAAGTAGGTATCTCAGGATTATGTCGCAATACAGTTTAAACATTATCTTGAGAAGGCGAGTCTATTTAACAGTGAGGCTCAAAGTATTATTCTTTTCTTATTAGTTGAACTACAATAATTGGACCTAAATATATTTGAAAAAATGTAAATAAGATAATTAAATCGAATATAGAGTACATATGAAGAGTCTCGTGGAAAGTCTTCATGAGTATTGTGTGGTTCAATTGAATAAATGTGCTCTATTCTGTTGCGTATCATATCTTGTGTAGTAAAATTGAACGAAGATGCTTGGTCTTTGATGTGTAGTAAAACACTGGCCTTAATATTAATTCAATTCAGTGCACAACCTTTTTAATGTTTTAAAGGGATCAATTTTTGTATATGTACATCTAGGTGTTAATGTAATATGCCATGCTTGTTTCTGGTTAACTATTTCATTGCAGTATGATTTTCCTAGTCTTTGTTAGGATATACAGTACTTTTATTCTTATTATATTTTTAACATCAATATGAAGTCTGGTGAAGCATCAGATGTGAAAGACTACCCTCCTCAAGTTGCAATCTTTCTGCTGTATCAAATATGATGTGCATAAGATGTTTGTACTTAATGTTTTTCATTTTCTTATCTTACGAGGGTTTTTATTTGCTTACTGGCTGATCGGTAGTATTTGATCTTTTACTTGCTCAATTTGTCATTGTATCTATGTAATGTCTTAAAAAATTATGGAAGATTTTGTATCTTACTAACCAGTAGCAACATGGAAACCATTCTTGCATGAAAAATTAGATAAGCTCATGTTCACCAAAAAGAATAATGCAATATATTTGTTGTTAATACAGGAAGAAATTCATAATAAAACAGATTATATAGTGGAACGAGCTGATGGTGTATATGATGTCAATGCAAATACATCTATTGAGGACCTTGAAGAGGCATTGGGGGTGAAAGTAGCTGAGGTGAGTTGTTTTTTCTAACGAGTTTTTTTCCCATAAAAAAGAAATAATGAACACATGGTACAAATTGGATGCAATGATCCTGTATAGGGAATTGAGCTCCAAGAGAAAAGTCATAGCTAAACATAGTAAAGAGAAAAGAACAAGGAAAGGGTGAAATAGACATCCTCATCCATGCCTTATCGCTGATCGCAATAGTCGTTACTTTTTCATAGGGAGGAAACCGTTCTTTGCATCAAACTCTATTGTCATAAAAAATCCGATCTTAATTGTCATCCTATGCCCAATCTTCTAGAAAATTGATCTATCCCTCTAAGATTGATTGTTATACCTTTGAAGGTTAATTGTGTGCTTTGGTGCTGCAATTTCGTCACTTTCCAAACTAGGTTAAATGTATGTTTTATATGTTTCTGTTGCACTTGATATTTATTTCTTCTATCCAAGAGGTGGTATCTAGATCCTTACAACTTTGAGTTAAAAAAGAATATGGGGTGTTCATTGTTCATTCAGTATAGCTGTCAAATGAAGCTTTCTTATGGAATTTCTTAACTACAGAGACTGTTTTCTGTACCAAATCAATTGTTGTGACTTATCAATCGTCACTATTTACAGACACGGCCACTCATTTCATGTCACAAGTTATCACTAATGCATCTTTTTACATATATATAAGGAATCATTTGTACTATATTTTCATCAATCTAGTGTTCTATTCTATTTTGTATATAGATATGTAAATTCTAGAATATACATATTTTTTATGTATGTACTTGGTAGGTACATAACAAGATGTACTAGAGCCAAATTCTTGCCCTTGAACTTTGGTTTAGTGGTTCAATTCAACTTTTGATTTGCAATCAGATTTTTTTCGTCAGTGGCCTATATTTAACTTGTTATATCTAAGTTACCGGAATTGGCCCTTTACCCTACCGATTCCAGGTACTGAAACATTTGCAAACGGATACCTCATGGAATCGCACCAGATTCGGACATGGTACAGGATTTTTGCAGTCTACGTATCTAGTTTTTCTTGCCGTTTTTTTGCATGACGTGGCATTTTGCAGAGTTTTCCAGGTGTTTGTCATGGGTTTCGAAACCTTTTTGCAACATTTTTGAAGCTAAAAAATCCTAAATGCGTTCTCTTTTCACGACAACATTTATTTTTCTTTTGTGCGAAAACCCTAAGCGATTTTAACCCAACTTGTAGGATATGACTTCGTCGATCTTCCAAGTTGCAGGTGGCTGAGAGACTTAGGCATAGTTGCAAGTGGTTGCGAGTATCAACAACAAAATTTAATTATTTCTCCCGACATTTTCCGATTGCACACGTTGGTCCAAGAGGTATTTTTCTTCAAATGTTTTTTTTTTAATTTTTTCTTTTAAATCTTTTCATAGTGCTTAATAGTTTATACTTATTGTTATAGTTTATAAATTTTAAATTTATTTATTATTATATTACTGTTTATAAATTTATTATTTTTATTATACATTTATAATTTATAAATTTTAATTTTAATTTTTAATTTATTTAATACCATAATATTATATAATATTAATTATAATTTATATATATTATTATAATATAATTAGTATTATAATTTATAAATTTATAATAGTTTAAAATTTTAAATTAGTATTATAAATTTATAATATTATTATATAATAATTGTAAATATGTCTATATCTATGACTTTTATATGTTTTATGTACGGACGTACCCAAACATACCCACCCAAAAAAAAAATTGTCGTACCGGCATACCGTACCCGTACCCGATTCGGCAACTTAGTGTTATATGATTAAAATAAAAAATCATGAAACAAAAGTAAACCTCAAAAACTTTGGACCAATGTTGCAAGTTTGCCCAGTTTAAATGCTAGATTTGGATCCAATTCGAAGGAAGGTGCATTTTTGTAGGGAAAATGCATAGGAGCTATGTAGGGGATTGTGGTTTCATCCCAAACAAACCTAGGTAAACCCAAAAAGAACCTGAGAGGAATGGACCAAAATGATAGACTAACCCTAAAAGTCACTTTTAAAGCATTTTAAAGACTAAAACATACTAGTTTTACCTCATTGTGAATGCAAAATATAGAGAACATTCATTCATGCTTGCCATCATACGAGCAGAGTTGAAGATTGATAAGTGACTGTAATGTCCCCTTCCTAGGCAGTACAGTTGTTTCAGGGGTTAGCCTATCATTCAAATCCTCGTAGGCTAACAGATGTGTTTAGAGGATCACTTGAGGCAGTTACGTTTGGGAACATTACTCCAGCAGTTGATTCAGGTTTGGGCCTTGGTAGGCACTTTTAGAGTGATTTTTAGATACTTACTATATATTAAGTCAGTGAAACAGGGGTTTCTATTTCTGGTAGGGCACCTGGTTCAGTTTCGACCCAGTTTGACAGTCTGGTGAGCAGATAGTGAATATCAAAGCATTTAATGATATTGGGAGAAATATTTAAGTTGTGACTTTATAATATAAAGTCAATTAATTAAATATTAAAATATCAATGGAATAATATAATGTATTTTATACTTTATATTAAAAGGTCGATTATTGATGACTTATTTATTCAATAGTCATTTATTAAAAGGGGGCGCCATATTTTAATTATTTCTCCTAAGTTTGAAAGGGGCGAATTTGATAATATTTTAAATGCTTATTCACTTGCTTTTTTGAGTCGACTTCTTGAGAGAAGATATATATTTCACAAAGACAAATCGAACTCATTATGTTATGATTATTCTAATTTGTCTATTTTTCTCTCTGAGAACATTGGGGTTTGTGAAACAAGGGTTTCTGCAAATCATTGGATTTTGGAGAACGTTCCCTCTTTAGAATCAGACATACTGAGATTGTGCAATACCAGTTGAAGCTTGTCCATCAAGGTGAATTTATTCAAAAGTCATATTTGTGCTTACAGAGGAAGAATCAATAAGGGTTTGAAAAGAAATTATTCATCAGAGCAAAGGGGCGATTTATATTTTCTTGGTTTAGTGTTCTGGCGCTCTTCTTCTCAGCCGTACGGCCTTCTTGTTGCTGTCATAGCCGTACCATTACAGCTGCAAGTCATATTTTCCTTCCAAGGCAAATCGACCTGCCTTTTTGCTTCTTTTGGTTTCCAGTGTTGGCACATCGCTTTTGGGGGCGATTTCATCCATTCAGTGTCAGGAGGAAGCTTCATTCTAGCAGGCTGTACCCCTTCAATCATCTCATTTTGGCGGCTGCAAGTTAATCAGGTTCCTTATGAAATAACGTTGCTTTTTATATGTATGCCATTGGGTTTTGCATTGTAATCTTTCAACAAATGAAATAAATCCATTCGCCATCCCTCTGGAGGTTATTTGCTGCATTATTTATCACCTTTGAATTTATTATGAATTTTATAGCATTTTATTTCAAAATCGCAATTTCTTTGTATTAGCAAAAAACCACAAAAAAATAAAAAACAAACAAAACAAACAAAAAACCTTGCATTCTCAGTCATTGGTTGGGTTAAGAGACACCTGGTCTCTTACAATGGTATCAGAGCACAGTTTTCCTGCCATCCTGTGCTTTTTTCAGTTGCTTTTTCAATCAGATGTGTGCTTTTTTTATGCTTTTTCATGAGTAGAGACATTATCTTCTACAGTAAGGGTAGAGGAACAGGCAGAATTGAGGATTGGACAGGTCCACCTATTCCTGAAGGTGAGACAGTATCAGGGGTTTTGGGTATTCACAGATCCAGTTCCAATAGTAGTGAGAACAGTGTCACTACACTGATGGCAGATCGTGAGATTCCTACAGAGGTACATAGGGATCCAGGGAAAGAGCATGCCGAAGGTGAGATTTCTGATGATGAGTTCAGGTGCAGGCATGATAATATGATGGACATGATGTCTCAGTTGATGGGCACGATGAGGCAGTATACTCTGCCTTAGCAGCGCTACTTTCAAATAGGGCAGGCGAGCGGGACTGCAGGCATAGACCAGCCACTGGTGTCAGTACAGCAGTAGTCGTCACCCATCTTGCATGAGCGTAGGCCCGGACAACCTACATTTATATCTAGAGAGGCACCTTCGACGCCGAAGGCAGAGCAGCAGGGTCACCAGCCTGAGTTTCATCCACATCATGTAATGTCGGTGGCAAATGTGACCAAATTCTTTGGAGAGTACTCGATATTGGCACCTAAGATCAGGCAATCTTTGTCTTTCCATGAGTTTATGGATGTGCATTAACCCAGAGGAGGAGGTAGATTTGACCGCAGATCTCCTCAGCATCAGCAGCCACAGCCACAGGTGAACAGGGATCTTCAGCATGCAGTTAGCAAGATTATCTTGCCTTACTGTGATGGCTCAGATAAGAGTTCAGTGAGGTCTTGGGTACAGAAGTTAGACAATTACCTATCATTGAGACCTATACAGGAGGACGAGGCCATTAAGTTTGCTACACTGCATCTTGATGGGTTGGCGCATGACTAGTGGCATCACGGCATGTACACACTCAATCATCATACAGTTACCACTTATCAGGAGTTCACAAGCAGGCTCATAGAGCATTTTGACAAAAAGGATCCAAAACTTTATTTTAGGGAGCTAGCTCAGCTCAGAAAAACAGGTAGTTTGGATTACTACATCGGTGAATTTCAGAGGGTTGCAGTCATGGTGACAGGTATTTCAGAGAGGAGACTTGTCATTCTCTTCATCGAGGGGTTATATGAGTCGATGAGAGGTTGGGTCAAGGCATTTGATCCTCCTACTCTTCAGGAGGCCATGAGGAAGGCACGCAGTATGGAGCTTGCAGCACCTCGCAGCAAGTTCTCTTCAGGCTCAACACCTTATACGAGGCCTAATAGATCATTTGACAGGAAGAAGGATCCACCGGATCCTAAGAAAAGAAATGCACCGCCTTTTGACAGGGAAACATTGAATGATCTACGCAAGAAAAAGTTGTGTTTTTGGTGCAAGGCACCTTATGATGAAAAACATGTATGCCCTCTTCATCCTAAAGCAAAAAATAACTAGATGGAGTGGTTTTATGAGGGTGAAGAGCAATCTGATCTGTCAGACCAGCAAGCTAATTCAGAGCATTCAGATGATGAAAGGTCTGAAAATGACAGTGAAAATGAGGGAGGAAGAAAGTTACAGGAGGCACACTTGACTAGTCTTCAGAGAGATGGATCTTTTAGACTACGTGGGCTCCTAGCAGGTCAGAAAGTGATCACTCTACTTGACACTGGTGCTACTCATAACTTTATAGATGCACGGTTGGTAGAGAGATGAGGCATACAAACAGAGGAGTTTGAGGGTATTCGAGTCAAGGTGGCTAATGGGTACACCCTCAAATGTGATAGAAAGATAACAAATCTTCCAATGCGGCTAAACAACTATGAGTTCAAGGCTGAATTCTACGTTGTCAATATGGGAGATACTGATGTGGTACTTGGGATGGCATGGCTTCACGATTGGGTGAGTTCACACTCAATCTTCGGGACATGGAAATGAAGTTCAAGGTAAACGGGAAACCACATGTCATAAAAGCCATTAGAGAGAGTAATCTGAGAATGGTATCTTTTAGACGGATGGAGAGACTCATTCGTCATGATATGGTAGATTGGGCTGCAGAGTGTATGTTGTTACCAGCACAGCAGGAGCAGCAGAAGGTTGAGTACCATCCTGACATTCAGATACTGAGGACTAAACACTCTAAAGTGTTTAGTGATATTCCACCTGGCAGACCTCCAGACAGAGGCATCGAGCATATTATAGAGTTGGAGGAGGGTGCAAAGCCCATTATGATTACACCCTATAGACATCCGAAACGGCTCAAGGTTGAGATAGAGAAAACAATCAGTGAGTTGTTGACTATGGGGCATATCAGACCTAGCAAGTCACCTTTTGCTTCATCGGTGGTATTGGTGAAGAAAAAGGATGGATCACTTCGGATGTGTATAGATTACCGCCAGCTCAATAACAAAACAATCAAGAACAGGTACCCTATACCCCGCATCAATGAGTTGATTGATGAATTGCATGGTGCTATCTTCTTCACGAAGATTGACTTGAGATCTGGGTACCATCAGATTCAGATGAAGGAGCAGGACATAGAGAAAACCGCTTTCAGGTGCCATTGCGGTCACTTTGAGTTCTTGGTTATGCCTTTCGGTCTAACCAACGCCCCTGCTACCTTTCAGGCTACAATGAACAGGGTCTTCAGTTCTCAGCTACGGAGATATGTGTTGGTCTTCTTCGATGACATTCTGATTTACAGTCGGTCATGGGAGGAGCATCTAGCTCACTTGGATACAGTTCTGGGTATTTTGGCTGAGGAGTCCTTGTATGCCAAGGAGTCCAAGTGTGAGCTAGGCATGGCTGAGTTGTTGTATCTTGGGCACATCATCAGTGCCAAGGGAGTCAGTATGGACCCTGAGAAGGTCTGAGCTATAGTAGAGTGGCCAGTACCAGAGAACCTTACCCAGCTTAGAGGATTCATTGGGTTATGTGCTTTTTACAAGAGATTTGTTAGCGGGTTCTCACGTCACGCAACACCCCTTACTGATTTGACAAAGAAAGGGGCATTTGCTTGGTCACCACAGGCTCAAGAGTGCTTTGATAGGTTTAAGGTGATTATGACTTCATGTCCAGTGTTAGCATTACCAGACTTTACGAAGTCATTTGATTTGTATTGTGATGCCTCATGAGAGGGCATTGGTGCCGTTTTGGTGCAGGAGAGACACCCTATTGCTTTTGAGCGTAGGAAGCTTAGGGGTCCCGAGAGGCTTTACAACATCTATGACAAGGAGATGTTAGCCATTATGCATGCTTTGGCTAAGTTCAGGCAATACTTGGTGGGCAGCAAGTTCAGTGTGCGTACAAACCATAACAGCCTGAAACACTTCCTTGGACAGCGAGACCTAAATGAAAGACAACAAAAGTGGGTCAGCAAACTGCAATCATATGATTTTGACATCACCTTTATTAAGGGGAAGCAAAATGTTGTAGCTAACGCTTTGTCTCGCAGACCTCAGTTGAATGCTATGGCACAGATCTTCGAAGATTGGAGGCACCAGATTATTACAAAGTATGCTAAGAACCCATGGGCTTCTAGCATCATTGACGGGACAGAGCAGGATAGTAGATACACAGTTGTGAATGACTTGATCATTTACAAGGGACGGATTTTTCTGGTTCTTGATTCAGAGTTGAAGGATACATTTCTGAGAGCCTTTCATGATCTTCCTATGGCGGGCCATCCCGGTTATTTCAAAATATATAAGCTGGTACGGGAACGGTTTACTTGGAAAGGGCTAAAGACTGATGTTCTTCAGTATGTACGAGAGTGTTCTGTTTGCCAACAGAACAAACACGAACACACATATCCTGTTGGATTGCTTCAGCCACTTCCGATACTTGACAGAAAGTGGGAATGCTTATCAATGGACTTTATCACGGGTTTGCCAAAAGCCCAAGCTAAAGATTGTATTTACGTGGTTGTTGATCGGCTGACAAAATATGCACGCTTCTTCCCGATCACCACTACATTCACAGCATCGCAAACTGTAGAGCTCTTCTTCAGAGAGGTATTCAGGTTACATGGTTTGTGTAATGTCCCCATTTTAGCCCTATGCTCTTCAATTGGATTCAGCCTATTTTCGGAAATCCGTAGGCTAAGCTGAAGCATAAAATTAGGGTTTCCTCTTTCAGATGCTTTTTCGAGGGTTTGCATGTAAAAGGTTTCTGGGTTTTTCTGGGTTTTCAGAGACCTCTAGGGTGATGTAACATGCATCTGATTCTAACATCCTTTCCGGGCACTTACTATTTATAGCAAGTCATGATGGCTGCCTGGTTTGTGCTCAAATGATATTTGGAAACACTTACTATTTTTAGTACGTTTTGTTTACTGCTCAGTTGGCATACAGATGAGGTTTTGCAAACTTACTATTTATAGCAATTTGCTATTTTTGGTAAGTTTATCTTTGGGCAGTATTATTCTAGCAGCAGTTCAATCAGTTGCAATTCAGTTTGGTTGGTCAGTTTGGCTTTCTGTTGATTTTGAAGTTAACTTACTATTTTTGGCATTTGCTATTATTAGTAAGTTCATTTTTGGCAGAAGCATCATCATCAACTTGGTTCAGTTTGGCATTTGTCAGTTTGCTATTTTTAGCAATTCATCAGTTGTAGCTTGGGCATTGTATTTGGTTATCTCCTGGACTGAGTTTCAGACTTAGTCAATTTTCATGTCTTGAAGTTGTACCCCACGCCTAGGCTTGATGACTTCAAGTTGTTTTAAAGAAGGGGACATTAAGGGGTCAAGTGAGCATTTAATTATTAATAAATGCTTTATTGTTGCAATATGGAAATGGATGCCTAAAGGGGAAGTTGAATGATATTTTAATATTTCAAAAAGTAAATTGCTAAAAGGTGGCATCCCTCTTGGAAGTTGAAGTGATTCAACTTCTTGGAATTTGAAGAGTCTCTTGTTGCTTCATTTGCCAACTAAAGCCTATACATTGATGTTTTATGATGAGCTGATTATGCATATTTTTGAAGAGCAAAGTTACGCTGCTGGAAAGAATCCAGAATCCGGCTAAAGGATAGCTTAGCAAATTTACTCCACTCTTCGGGCCTGAAACTATGGTTCCCTAGGTGGTGGACTGAGAGTGTGCTTCATCCAGAAGTACATATTGAGTATTATTGTGGAGTTTTGGTGAGATTTTTCCAGATTTCATGTTGCTGGTTTATCATGGCTGAAAGTGATTTTTGTATACAGCTTTTAGTATGAATTTTATTTGGTTCTGGGTACTTGATCATTGCATTTCTATGATAGAGGCGACCATATTTGGAGGTTATCAGAATTTAATTCCAAGTTTGAGATTTTATCAAGCAAAAATCGCCCTTGCAAGGAGGCCGTACCTTTTTGGAGAGCATTGGGATTGGTGCATAAATTAATGGCTGAGTTTAGATGCTATTTTATCATTGCAAATTGGGCGCCAACCTCCAAGTGAGTCATTGCACTTCATTTCAGCTCATTCAGAGGTAATTTGAAAGAGTTATGAGTATTTCATTGATGTACAGTTTGCTGGTCTGATTTTCTGTTAACATTGTTTCTATATCAGACTTATTAAATAATTGTACTTGCTGGTTTGAGCTTCAATTCTTCATCTTATATCATTGTAAATGTTAGAGGAAGTGATACTCTAACTGTTTAATGTTCTTGGAAGATTATCTATTCTATTTGCAGCTGTTCTTATTCTTTGTAAAGCTAGTTAGTAGTACTAACAGCTCTTCCTTTACTTGCTGCAATTTTATATTTGTTTTACACTCCCACAATTGAGTGGTTGAGTTTTAGAATAAACATATATCTTGTTTGTAATTTCCCCCCACGTTATAAATGGTTGTGTGGACAGTATTCCCCCTACGTTAATAAGTGGAAGAGTGGATTTAAAGGCTGGTTTGCCGCCTAATAATTGTTGTAAACTCACCCACTGAATAAGTGGAGTATTCCCACCACTTGTGGATGCCTACACTAGCAAATGAATTGTACTTTCAGCTCTGTTTATGCCTAACGATCCTCTGACCATATGCTATCACCTCGCCCACATTGGGATCTTGGTGAACATTCTTGGTTAGAGTTATCTTCTTTGCTGGTTTACATTTTGGAGCTAACGCTAATCAGTGTTTGGTTGCTGATTTGAATGATTAATTTTGGGAAAAAAATTAATGGGGAATATTTCAGTTTGCCTCGAACTATAGTCAGCGATAGAGACAGTCGATTCATGAGCAACTTTTGGCAGGAGTTGTTCAGACTTTGTGGGACCGAACTAACACCTAGTACCAACTACCATCCACAGACAGATGGACAGACGAAAATTGTCAATAAGTGGGTGGAAAGATATCTGTGCAATTATATAGCTGGACAACAGAGAGCTTGGGTGAGGTGGATATACCTCTGTGAGTATTGTTATAACTCTACTCACCACATGACTATACAGATAACGCCCTTTATGGCATTGTACGGGTATGAGGCGCCCAACCTTTTGGATTTGGTGTTGAGTGATAGCAGAGTGCCTAGCGCAGGTGATATGATGCAAGATCAGCAGGATATTTTGAGGTCTCTCAGAGACAATATTTAGCGGGCACAGAATCAACAGAAGCAGTATGCTGATCAAAAAAGGGTTGAGCATTCCTTTGCAGTGGGTGACATGGTGTATCTCATGTTACAGCCGTACCGTCAGTCCACTCTACGGAAGAGTGGTGCAGAGAAGTTGAAACCTCATTACTATGGTCCATTTCGAGTCATCAAACAAGTGGGCGAGGTTGCATATGAGTTGGATTTACCGGCGGATAGTAGGGTTCACAACGTGTTTCACGTTTCTCCCCTGAAGAAGGCGTTGGGTCAGCATGTGATTCCCTCTCTAGTACTGCCACCCCTTGATGACGAGGGGAAGTTGATATTAGTGCCTGAGGCCATCCTCGATGTTAGAGAGAGACGTCTTAGGAGTCGGGTCATCAAAGAGTATTTGATTAAATGGAGAGACTTGCCGGTTGAGGATGCTCCATGGGAGTAAGAGGAAATTTTATAGCATCCAGAGCTGAGATTGCTTGAGGACAAGCAATTTCAGGGAGGGCGGACTGTAATGTCCCCTTCCTAGGCAGTACAATTGTTTCAGGGGTTAGCCTATCATTTAGATCCTCGTAGGTTGATAGATGTGTTTAGAGGATCACTTGAGGCAGTTATCCAGCGTTTGGGAACATTACTCCAGCAATTGATTCAGGTTTGGGCCTTGGCAGGCACTTTTAGAGTGATTTTTAGATACTTACTATTTATAGTAAGTCAGGCAGACAGGGGTTTCTATTTCTGGCAGGGCACCTGGTTCAGTTGGTCAGTTCAGTTTCTACCCAGTTTGACAGTCTGGTGAGCAGATAGTGAATATCAAAGCATTTAATGATATTGGGAGAAATATTTAAGTTGTGACTTTATAATATAAAGTCAATTAATTAAATATTAAAATATCAATGGAATAATATAAAGTATTTTATACTTTATATTAAAAGGTCGATTATTGATGACTTATTTATTCAATAGTCATTTATTAAAAGGGGGCGCCATATTTTAATTATTTCTCCTAAGTTTGAAAGAGGCGAATTTGATAATATTTTAAATGCTTATTCACTTGCTTTTTTGGGTCAACTTCTTGAGAGAAGATATATATTTCATGAAGACAAATCGAACTCATTATGTTATGATTATTCTAATTTGTCTATTTTTCTCTCTGAGAACATTGGGGTTTGTGAAACAAGGGTTTCTGCAAATCATTGGATTTTGGAGAACGTTCCCTCTTCAGAATCAGACATACTGAGACTGTGCAATACCAGTTGAAGCTTGTCCATCAAGGTGAATTTATTCAGAAGTCATATTTGTGCTTACAGAGGAAGAATCAATAAGGGTTTTAGAAGAATTATTCATTAGAGCAAAGGGGCGATTTATATTTTTCTTGGTTTAGTGTTTTGGCACTCTTCTCATCAGCCGTACGGCCTTCTTGTTGCTGTCATAGCCGTACCATTACAGCTGCAAGTCGTATTTTCCTTCCAAGGCAAATCAACTTGCCTTTTTGCTTCTTTTGGTTTCCAGTGTTGGCGCCTTGCTTTTGGGGGCGATTTCATCCATTCAGTGTCAGGAAGAAGCTTCATTCTAGCAGGCCATACCCCTTCAATCATCTCATTTTGGCGGTTGCAAGTTAATCAGGTTCCTTATGAAATAACGTTGCTTTTATATGTATCCCATTGGATTTTGCATTGTAATCTTTCAATAAATGAAATAAATCCATTCGCCATCCCTCTGGAGGTTATTTGCTGCATTATTTATCACCTTTGAATTTATTATGAATTTTATTGCATTTTATTTCAAAATCGCAATTTCTCTGTATTAGCAAAAGCCACAAAAAAATCAAAAACAAACAAAACAAACAAAAAACCTTGCATTCTCAGTCAGTGGTTGGGTTGAGAGACACCTGGTCTCTTACAGTGAAGGTACAGGTGAGTTCTTTTCTTTTGCATTTTTGTTTTATAACAAATTTTCTTGTTTTGTAACTTTTTTTAAACTTCTTGTTTTGTTTTCATAAATATATATATATATGTATGTATGTATGTATGTATTTGTTTTCATTTGTTTTGAATGTGTTGTTTATCAAACTTGATGTCATAGGGATTACACTGGTTGCTAGTTCTAGTTTTGTGGGTCGATTCCACTTCAAAGAAGACCCAAATATTCCTCTTTCGAAGTATATTGATATGGTACAATTGGTTCTAGGTAGTGGGGGTTATATTTTGGATTTGCAATGGGTGTGGTATCAGGTATTCAAGTTCATATGATTGGGTGAAAGCACATTTGTTTGGCACTCTTGGACAAGGCATCAAAACTTTCCCTAGAAAGAAAGTTATACATGTGCCATCAAAGGAAGGGATAACATATGTTAACAAGCAGGGGCAAGAAGATGAAACAATAAACTGTTGAACAAAATTTTCATTTGGCAAAGAAAGGATCTCGAAGAATAAAGTGCTCTCTACCTCCATCTAATCTTGAAGTTGTGGTGGAGAGCCACCCATTTTTGGCTATGCCTCATGAACAACCTATTACACATAAGAGACCAAAGGGACTGTTGGAAATGAAATTAATGAGTCCCAAGAGATTATTGATCAACATATAGCAAGATGTATTTATGTAAATGGATTGGTTTTCAATGTTGTTTCCTCACAATATTGGCAGGAAATGGTGAGAAAAATTAATGAGGCTCCAAAAGAATACAAGATTCTAGGCTAGGATAAGGTGCATAGCACCTCATTGGAAAAAGAGGTCAAGCTTATAGAAGACTCATTGAAGCCTATAAGGGATTAATGGTCCATGACAGGGCTATTCATCATGTCTGGAAGGATGCTAAAATTTGGCCTTTGATCAATGTGATCATGGTATCCCTTAAACGGGCAATGTTTTTGAGAGCTATGGATAGTGAGGGGGAGGTTAAGGATGGCCAATTTTTTGCTAACATTCTAATGGCAGCCATTGAAGAAGTGGGGCCTTGTAATGCTATTCAATTCATAACAAACGGCACAAAGAATCGTAGATGTAAACATCAAATGACTAAGAAGACTCATAAAACACCCTACTTTTTGTATCTTTAATGAACAAGAATTCCTATGTATTGAAATGGTTCTGCATTTAATGTATAGAACTGTAAGTTTTATATTTTCAATATTGTTGATGTTTATGGTGTACATCGTAAAGGTGGATAATTTGGTCTTTTTTGTACCTTATAATCCAATTTAGCACTTCAAAGATTTGCAATATACTTTGGCTAACAGACATCTCATCTTTCCATTTACATAATTGAGCTGTCCCATCATTTTGAGGTGAGATTGGGAATACTTAAATATAATGCCCTTGAATCTTTTTATTTTTAAAAGTGTAGGTTATATTTTTCGTGAACACATAAAACTTACATTTTGTTGCATCACTGATCACCCCAAAATTCTTTACTATTTGCATCTTCAACACATTCTAGATCATTTGTTTTTTACAGAACTTGTTAAGTCAAAATTTGCCAGTGTATGCGTTAATGATTGTGACGCTACTGATTGCATCAGCAAACATTTTATCGTGTTGATGCCACTTCCCAATCTGGATCACAATGCCACTTTAGTGTTCTTTTACAACTAGTTCCATTGCTGTTATTTCCATTGCCATGCATTTGCCACCACCATGTTATAAACTAACTTTTGCAGCACCAATTATTTCTTGTCTATCTTGGCTTGTAAACCTTAGTTTGTTCTAAATGCAAAGTATGGATGTCAAATCATCATCAAGAGATATCACAATGCACATTAAGAAGAAAATATTAAGCACAATATATATTTAGAAATCTAGAGATCTAAACAATTTTTTTCTTCAACATCAAATTCTCAAATTTTAATGTGGGTGGAAATACAAAAATATTTTGCAGTTTTGAGTTTTCCCAATATTTAATATGCTTTATACTAGTTACCAGATTCTCTAGAATCGTCCCTTGTACCCAAACTGAAATGGTGTCAGAACTGATCTTGGTTCTGGTTCTCCCAGAAATGTCCCAGGTTTGTCAGAAATGACAATCGCATTTTTGGGATGTTTCTAGGAAGGGGCTCACATCTAGTATGAACTCATGGAAGGGATGAGCTTTGAAAGTTATAAAAAAACTCTAGAAATTCGGGAGTTATCTGTTGCTTGCGCATAAACCAACAAAATGCCCATCCATCCAGCTCTGGGAAATCTTTTCTCACCAATTTTGAACACTTCTTAAGTGGGAATTTAGAGAGAAGATTCTTCTGAAATCAAATCTTTTGCTATCCCATTGGAATGTTTCAAATTTATTTAAATCAATAATATGGTAAATAATTCAAAATATTGTAGATTTATTAAATCTGAAAATGCAAATGACATTAATAGTATTGTAATTTTTCTTTATATTTTTTGAATTTTTGTATAATATATATTTTATACAAGCATTTCCACAGCAAACCGTGCCCCAGGTTCCAAAAAAGTATCGGTGTATCCTATGCCCATACTTGCTTCCTGGTAACATAGGTTTTATACAAAAATATGGTGTTTTTGAGAAAGGAAGAATATTGCTTTATAGAATGTGAGATAAAGATTCTTAGAAAAAAATGGCCAATTAGTGAATATTAGCGACTAGAATTTTCCCTACACAAACAATCTTATCAAGATCAGGGTTAAACATTTATAATCCTCAAAAATTTACATCCTATTTTTATCGCTAGTTTATGTTGTTTTTCTTACAGAACATAGTAAACTACTAAACAGAATAACAAAAAACTTGTAAAATGTGATATTTGTGGTATCCTTCCTTTCCATACTTTTTTTGATGTCATTCTTTATAGTTTATACCACTTTCGTAAGACTGCTTGGTAAATTAGTTATTGTTCTTTACAATTTACTTTTTCCATAATTGAGCTTTTTCTCCTATTTAACCACTCCATTTTGCTGTAGTGTGTGGGATATAGTAATCTTTTAGTTCCACATCTAGCTAAATAATCTGAGAGCTGCTTATGCATGAACTTACAACCATTGTGAGATTTCAAATCCTTCATTTTTTAACGTGGTTTGTTTTCTATTAGTACTTTAATAGTGCTAAAACTAGAAAACACTAAATGTAGGAAATATATCCAAACTTAAGTCATGAATGAAGACCTAAGAATAACTTAGATATCTAGGGTCATAGAACCACTCAGATAATGTGGGTACCACTTCCAAAGCCTGTTAGACTTGCGAAGCTTTATTCTTGTCAAAATTTTCTCTATGTTTCTTATCAATGATATATGCTTCACAAAACAGTGTATCGTCTCAAATTGAAGGGCAAAACATGAACTATATACTCATAACTTAACAATCCGGTATGGGAATATTTAAGATATTTCAACTTTGTATCCATATAGCAAAAATCGTTTGCATGTCAACATGCCACCAACCATTCATCCTAGTTTCTTTTAGCTGCACTAAATTTACACTAGCCACTTTCCCTGAATCGTATGGAAGCAACTTGAAACTGCAATTTATATATCTAGTCCAACAACTATTGAGGTAAGATTTTACTTCTAAACCTACATAACAATATTTGTCAATTTTGAATGATAAATACTCATTTTTGTCTATTTTTGTATGTCACAGGAAAACACTTGCTAGATACAATGAATAAAAATACACATTTTGAATCCTGTAGCACATCTCAAATCAAATGGATTTTATTTTGAATAAAATTTATTTTAAATTGATTAAGTAAATGATATAATTATCTCTCATGATCACTTATCAACATCAACTAGTTGATATATAAAAGAAATTAATTAAACATCTTTAATTTCCTAGTGTCCATTTTTTAGTCTCTAATTTGTTGTACCCAAAATAAATTTTGACATTTCGCTTAAATTGAGCAAATCATGTAAAATTATTGTCAAAAGTATGTTTTAGGTCAAACCAAACATAGGGTTTTTGTGGGTTTGTGTCAAGGAAGATACTTGCAAATTTTGGAAATTTTGAAAATTAGGGTTTCAAACCCCTAAAAATAGGACCATCCCAGAAATGATTGAAAATGATTTTGATAGGATAAACTGACTTCACAATCACATTGGTCAAGTCAAAATCATCAAAAAGTATGTTTTACTCTAGTGGGTCTATTTTATTTTTTCAGGGAGCAAGCTGAGACCTCTATAGCCATTAATGGTAGATTGGCCAGTACTCGGTGCTGAAAGCTAAGCCTCAAAAGCTTTGACGAGGAATCCATGGCGGAAAAGGATAAAAATGATGTTGTTTGATGGAGGAGATTTTCGAAACTGGAAAAGGCCAAAATTTGGCTAACTCTGGAAATACTACCAAGAGAGAATTCAGTTCAAAGTGCTAAAAGTGCCCCTACTGGAGAAAGGCGCCCTTGGATCTCAGGGGCCAAATGTAGTCACTAGATCTATCTGAAATTGTCATCCTCTTCGTGTTCTTGTTGGCTCGACAACGAAACATTCAGCGAAACCATTTGATGAAGAGATCACTAGCAAACGTCAACAGAGTACAGAGAGGCTGTTATCAAGAACCATTCAAAATGGCAATCTGACATGAAAAAGGCGCCCCTGCTGAAGAAAGGCCCCCTTGAACAGGATGATGAAGATGTCACTTGCTGAGAAATGTTGTCTTCATGAGTTCTACCCAGCTTGGATCCAGCTTTGCAACGAATCATTCAGTGAACCTGCGAGACAAATCAAACAACAGTAATGGTTGATCGTCAGAGCATGTAGATTGAAGGAATAATCAGTGAGCTTCAAGGTAAAAGCGCCCCTGCTGGCCAGGGGCGCCCTTCTTTTTGAGATACCTGATGAAAGAATCAACAACTGCAATATATAAGGCATTTGTTCAACTCCCTCTCAACCTCTCGATCAAACCAACAGTGTGTTCATTGAACCTATCAGGCAGTCAAAGGAAGCAATGAAGCAGAAAACGCCAGAGATGGAGACTGAATGAAGAACATTGGAAAATGTGCTAAGTGTCAAAGAAAAGCGCCCCTGCTGAAGAAAGGCGCCCTTTCTTTTGGGCACTTAGATGCAATCAATTTGTTGAGTAACCTCCAAGATGACTTTCTCCTTTCTGATCAATCTCAACAACAAAACCGTTAGCCAGGACATCCGACAAGGCAATCATTTGACGACGGGGATCAAACTGAGGCAGTTTTCGACATGAAAATCACTGGTCAACGAAAACGTGCTATTGGAAAACATGTGAAGTGTCAAACAAAAGAAAATTCACCTTCATTACCTTAATCTAGGTATTCTAGAGATGGAGACTGAATGAAGAACATTGGAAAATGTGCTAAGTATCAAAGAAAAGTGCCCCTGCTGAAGAATGCCCTTGCCTTTGAGGACCTAAAATTGACTTTCAGAAGCTGAGAAGCCAGTCATCCTTTCCAAGACTGAGTTGGTCACCTAATGAATCGTCAAGCGAGATTGTCAAACTCGTCAATCAACGGAGATATCAAATCGAAGCACAGAGGGTCTAAATGGAGAAATTGAAGAACAGTCATTGAAAATTGACTAAGGTAGGTGTAATGTCCCCATTTTTGCGAGCATCTGAGTTCGTAGGAATTTTCCTATTATGCGACCCTCGTAGGCTGATAGGATGGATAGAGGGTCTTGATGGAGCTTGGCTCAGCTTCAGATGTCAGTATTTGATCAGTTGGCTTTCGTTCGGGCTCATTCAGACACTTTTAGCCTAAGTTGCTATTTTTAGCAGTATCTGGCACTCAACGTGGGACCCCTGCTATTTTTAGCAGTATGGATTGATAGCATTCAGAATCACTTCAGTGTTCGTCAGCTTCAGACGGCTCGTGCATCGGATGAATAATGAGAAAGATATTAATATTTAATTGAATTAATTAAATATTAATTAATTGGAGTTTATAATATAAAGTTATAATATTTTATTATAACTTAAGTGATTTCAGTGAAGGGGTCGCCCATCATCAGAAAGGGGCCATTTGACGATTAAATTTATAATTAAATATTTGAGCTGAGACTATTGAAAGAAATTAAAAAGAGGAAGTCAAATTATTTAAAATTCCCTATCTTTAAGGAATTCGCACTTTTGAGGAAAATATAAGCTTTGCATTGAAAATCGAGCCATTATGCATATTGAGTTATTGAAAATTGATCAAGTTTGGTCTGAGCAAGAAGCTTTAGGGTTTCAGTCTCGAATTCATTGGGGAACGAGCCATCTCCATTGAAAGCAGTTCAGAGGGTGTGAGATATCACCTGATCTATTGCCAGCTGAGAGATTTCTTCATCCAGGAGGAATTATAGAGCATCACAGTTGATTCAAACATCAGGGATTCAGTTAGTAATTCATTCACAGAGGAAGTATTCTATTGAGGCGCATATTTGTCCAAGATCTGGAGGCACAAGGAAGAGCCGTACTTTTCATTGTTGTTGGCTGCTGTCTCAAAGGCCGTACTGTTTGTACCAGGCCGTACCATCAGTAAAAGGGGCGTACCTTCAAGATAAAGAAAAACACCTGCCATCTCTTCAATCTATCACCATTAGCAAGTGCGCCTATGTTTTTAGCATTGATCTGGATCATCTGACAGAGGGGAAAAGAGTTATTCGTTGCTGTTGTATCAGATCGAGGGTTTTCTCATCTTGCTGCGAATACCAGGTTCTTCATTAATTATTCATTGCTTCTTTAGATTGCATGTTAGTAGATCCTCTTTGTAATCGTTCCAGAAGGCAAATAAATGAACAAGAATCAGTATTTTCATTAAATACTATTGTTTCTGAAGTTATATGATTTTTATAGAATTTATCTTTAATTTCTTGCAAAATCGCAATTTCTCATTCATTGCAAAAAACCACAAAAAAATTCAAAATACACCAAAACAAGTAAAAACAGTCAGAAACGGAAAGCAGGGGAAACTAGGGTTTCTACAGTAGGTGTAAAAGTGCCCCTACTAAAGAAACGCGCCCTTGATTTTGGAGCCTCAAATTCAGTTTTCAGGCTTAACAGCTCCCAGGCACATCTCTTCAGCATTGTTCCATCTCAGCAGTGAATTCGTCAGCGTCAGGTTAAGATCAACTAAACGACTGGGAGCAAGGATCGAACAAAGGCACTCCAGCATGGAAAAATGATAAAAAAATGTTCAAACTCAAGGACGCCTAAAAAGTCAAAGAGAAGTTTGTTGACTTGAGTTAGAGATTTTGGAGGCAAACTTTGCCAAAACGACCCACAATCAGTGGAAATCAGCTTTTAGAACTCCAGATTAGGCCAAATCAGTCTTCAATCATGAGTTGGTGCCCATACTTGATGCATTCAGGCATCAATCACTATGTATCAAGCTTGGACATCATTATTCATTGTTTGTCTTTGTAGGCTGGAGCTCAAGAACAACCATTTGCTCTCCAAGACGTCTTTTCAAGATCTGACAGAGTGTGATGAACCCTGCTGGCTCACAACTCAAACCCCTGTATTTTTCTTAATTCTTATTGTGTTTTTTAGTTTTTTAAGAGAAAGTTTGTAGACAGAAGAGAAGGGGCGCATCATATAAAAGCTCATAAACTGTGAAACTGAGCTATTTTCTACATAATGGAAATGCAAAAGGTATTATTTAACTGTAACAAATAGATCACAAGTGATAAACATACCAGAATGTTTCCAGATTATTTATTTAAAGAAATAAGCCAACTTGCCAGCCAAGAATGGTGAAAACTGGCATATATGGACGCCTAGCCTCCAGAATTGACTTTCCCCACTCAGAAACAGGATACAATGGGCTAATAGTAGTAGCCGCCAAGAATGAAGCTCAAACAGGAGCCAAAAAGAAAGCGCCCTAGCTCCTAGCTTCACACGCCATCCTCCAGGAAGGCACAAATTTCAAGGTAAATGGTATGGCCAAGGAAGAAACCCAAAGAACAAGCTGAAAGCTGAGATCTGTTGAAGATGGCGCCTCTGATAAAGAAACCCCCTTCCTTATTGCAATCAAGTAAATACTAAATGATAAAACTCTGATAGAATCATGTAGAACCTCTGAATGAAGCCCTCACAGTTGCACTAATTCGACTGGTCTCTCACAGTCTCAAAAATGCTCAACATCGAAGAGATATCGTTCTCCAATGGAAATGTTGCACAAACCCTGATCAGAGAGGAAAGCACAGAGAAAACCTCAAAGGCAAAGTCGAAATAATCATGAATGAATCTCATTGCCCAAAATGCCTTATATCTAGAAAGGCATGCATTTCCAAGAAGATACGCCCTTTTCAAGTTTTAAATCTTTTAAAATACATTTAAGTCATTTTCAATAGTTTTGACTTAAATACTTGGCGCCCACTTAATGTAATAATGATTTAATTTAAAATCACCCTTTTTATGAATATTTAAGTGATATAAAGTAATAAAGTCAATTTTGACTTTATAATAAGATATTAAGTTAATTAATAACTTAAATCACTAAAATAAGCATAACTTCCTCGAAACTCCATATATCTCTGTGTCGTCAGAAGCTGTCAACTCCTGAACTGCTAACGCCTGTTGTGAACCAATCACTGAGCTTTGAAAACGAGAACGATCAACTCCTCCAGAAAACACCACTGACCCTCTAACCAATCCAGCTAGCCCACTGTTGTACCCAAACCAAATTTTTTGCTTCATCAAGGCATTTTGCATAAAATACTCTAAACCATATTAAATGATGAAAAATATAGTTTTTGGGCAATATCAAGCATGGAGTTTTTGTCAATATTTTGTCAGTCAAAGTCAGTTTTATTGAACAGAACCTGAAGCAGAGACTCAGAATGGAGCTTTTCACGATGGAGGAGCGTCTCACGACAGCATTTCATGTTGCACACGGTCATTCCAATGATCGAAACGGAGTTTTTAATGGTTAATTTATGAAGATTTCTCAGAGGAAAAGCCAGAAAGCGCAACTATAGCCCAGGGGCGCCCAGTTTTTTGAAGGTCAAGATCTTGTTGAAAGTGTTCAAGCATACAATCAATCTCTTCAGAATCAGTCTGGCTATCCGATGAGCTATCTAGCAAAGCTTTCCGATACCCGCAGCTCCGGCAAACAGTGACAGAAGTTGAAATCCCTAAAGTTCCAGATATGAGAATTTTATCACTTTCAGGCAAAAGCGCGCCTCTAGCCTGAGGGCGCCCATCTTAAAGAGGGGGTAAATCTTGGCATTTTCGATAATGGATAAATTCAATCTGTTCACAACTAGTCTGCTTATCCGACGAGATATCTAACGCAGTCATCCGAGTTTCACAACTCTGGCGGCAGTCGTCTGAAGATCAGCTTAAAATGGAGTTTTCGCGTTTCTGAGCTTCTCCGTTTGTTCCCAGTGCAAGTACAGCCCAGGGGCGCTGGTTTAAAGGACCCTCCAGATGGCGAAATTTGCAGACAGAGTCTTCCTAACATCAGTAATACTCTAGCCCAGCTCCGCGATGCACCATCCTGCCTGTCGATCCGACGTTCCAGGTGATCGTGGCGGAGGTTCTACCAAGCACGTAATTTCACGGGCGGAACAACATACAATTTGCAGTGTATTTCTACAGTCTAGAGGCGCCTAGCCTTTAGGCCTGTCAAATGAGGTCGTTCGCGTTCGAAGTCTTCACGGCTTTTGAGCGTAATCATTTTAT
>VDFB02049495.1:0-63043 GCA_007258455.2 Sequoia sempervirens | reverse complement strand
AAAATTATAAAGTAAAAGTGACAGTTGAAAATGAGAGAATTTTTTGTTTTTGTCATATTTAAGGGGTTCATTCGAACCTATGTTCAACCAAACCCATTTAAATATGATTTTTTTTATTTAGGTTATATGGGTTCGGTCAAACCAAGGGTTCAGTCGAAACAAGGGTTCGATCGAACATATGTGTTCGATCGAACCCCTTATGAGGTTCGGTCGAACCAATGGGTTTGACCAAACCCATTGAATATGGTGAAAAGGAAAAATGCGAAATTTCCTTCCTCTTATAAATTGTAAACCACTATTCTAAAGCCACCTTGCAAATGCTTGTTTCTAATGTCTACATGTACCCTTCTTCATAAGCAACACCTTCCATTGTTGTCTTTATTTTCTCAACTTCATGTATTTTTTATTGAAACTCTCTCTCAACAACGCGAACCTCCTTTTCTTTTGATAAAATATTCTTCTTATCTTTTACTTCCTTTTCTAAGTGATTAATTTTAGTCTTCTATTGTTTTGCTATAGTTTCAACACTTCAAACTATTTATTTCTCTACGCTTAGATCTATTTTTTCCTTTTCCTTATCATTTATTTCCAATTGTATTTGTTCCATGGAATTCCTAAGTTCAATAATCTTTGACTTCATTTTTTCAACTCCACTTATAGTATCATCTCTCACTTTGTTTGCAAAAATTCATATGCAATACAAAACCTCTTGACTTTATCCACTTTTGTATTGCCATTTGCCTATTGCACATGCTACACATGCACCTTCCTCAACTTTTCAAGAGAGAAGAATCTCTTTAGTCAATACATTATCTATCTCATTCACTTTAACAAAAATAAATGACATATACCCTTTAACATGATGAAATACTTCCTCATGATATGTACCTATCTTAAATTTTAACAAACATTGCTCACTTACTAGTACCTAATGTTATTTCTCCAATTGTGAATTTTTATATTGATTTAGATATTATAAAGATACTTATATTTAGTCTTTTATATATTTCTAAAGATACTTCATTGACCCTTTCCCTCTCTACCTACCTTTCCCTCAATCCATCCCACCCCACCTCTCTTTCCACCTACCTCTCCCTCCTTCCCAACTTCCCCCCTCTATCTACTTCTCTCCCCTTCCCTCTCTAATTTCCTTATCTCCCATCACTCTCCCCTCTACCTCTACCCCTATTCCTTAAACCTTACCTCTCTACCTACCTCTTTATGTCTCCCTCATTTCATCTCCTTTCCTTTATCTCTCCCATTCTATCTCCTTTAATGTTCACTCCTTCCTTCCCTCTCTCTCCCTCCTTCTATCCATCCACCCCACATGTCCCTCACTCTACCTACCCCTCTCTCTACCTCTCCCTCCCATCCTCTCTCTTTCTCACACACACCATCTTTGTCTACCTCTCCCACCCTACCTATTTTCCTCTCTCTATACATACACACACACAACTTCTCTCCACCCACCCCTCCCATTATCCCTCCCTCGCTCCCTCCCTCTCTCTCTATATACATACCTCTCCTACCCTCTCTCTATATGTACCTATATCCATCCCACATTACCAAGTTCCATATCTCCCTCCTTCCCCCTCTCTTTCCCTCTCATACACACAACCTCTCTCCTCCTACCCCTCCCTCTCTCCCCAACTCTCTGTATACTAAAATACTAAATTTATCATACTTATGTTACTCAAATGATAATAAGGTATAATACTACATGGCCATTAAATTTGGAAGGATAGGTGATATGGTGATGGATGATAAATGATATGGTGCATTATTATATGTGGATGTAGGTGTCATGCCATGGTAGATCAGATGCCATTCTATAAATCCATTTTGGGTGCCTATTTCCCACAATCCACCATCACATCCCCCCCTCCTACTAAGTCCATTTTGAGTCCTTCTATCCCTCCCACCCTACCACTTCCTATCTCCCTCCTTTCCTATTTCTCTCTATCCCTCCCACACTACCACTTCCTATCTCCCTACCTCACACACACAACCTCTCCACCTACCCCTCCTTCCCTCCCTCCGTAACTCTCTAGATATACCTATCCCTCCCAGCCTACCACTTCCTATCTCCATCCTTCCCTCTATTCCTCACACCCTACCACTCCCTATCTCCCTCCTTCCC
Source organism: Sequoia sempervirens (assembly GCA_007258455.2). NCBI lineage: Eukaryota > Viridiplantae > Streptophyta > Pinopsida > Cupressales > Cupressaceae > Sequoia > Sequoia sempervirens. The sequence continues at coordinate 60,903 of VDFB02049495.1, read as the reverse complement.
TCTAACCCTCCCACCCTACCACTCTCTATACTTATCCCTCTCTCTCCCTTGGATCATCAAATCATCCATCCCTAAAGTATGTTTCTTTTTGTCCTTCATCGTAGTGTAAATATTTTATTTATACAAACGTATGAATTTATTCTCATACTACCATGACGAAGATTCCTAAAACTAAATGACACATATCCTTTAACATGGTGCAATACTTCCTCATGATATGTACCTATCTTAAATTTTAACAAACACTACTCACTTACTAGTACCTTATGTTATTTCTACAATTGTGAGTTTTTATGTTGATTTGGATATTATAAAGATACTTATATTTAGTCTTGTATGTATTTCTAAAGATACTTCTCCTTTCTACTAGTTCTTTATTAATACCATTAATCTTTAAAAAAACTCTTTTCATGATCAACGACTCACCTCTCTCTAATTTATTTATTGGGATTTTTCATCTGCTTGACTCTTCATAAGCATTGTAAGTCTTGTGTAACCTTCATGTCTTCTACGAATACTCTATTTTCTTTGGAAACATTCAAATTCTCTATGTCCTATTCCACATCTAAAACAAGATCATATGAAGGATGTTTCACTACTTCTACCATATCATCCTCTATCTATCTAATATTCATCTATTCTTTTATTTCATTATGAACTACTACTTACTATTTCTTCAATTTATTCATTATAAGGTCTTTCAACACCATCTTTATGTCTCTCTTTGGATTAATCCATCATCATCATTGTATTAATTCATTAGGTTAAACCTTAAACCCTAAACCCTAAACATAACATCTATCATCATTGCATTAATCCATTAGGTTCATTTTAGGCTAATATAAATTTATTAATCTAGAAGCATCTTTCGTCCATATTAGTTTGATCTACATACATTTTCACAAGGAACTAAAGGTATTTTATTTTCTTTTGGGGATCACTACCATAAAAATATATTCATTCATTTTTCTATTCTAAAGACAAGAAAATGAAATAAGGCAATAAACATAAAGATAAATAAAATAGACAGTATATTTTACTTTAAATAACCTTGCTCCTTATATAGGGTTAAAATGGAGTGTACCCTTGCTCTATTTGATATGGTATCTTAGATGTTTGATTGAATACTACTAATGGAATGTGGATTTCTCTTTAAACCAACATAATCTTGGTATAGTTGGATGATTTTTAATAGAAAAATGGTAGCACACACCTACTAGAAAATGTATTGATGATAATGAAGGGTTTAAAGGCTTCTATTTGTAGACTCTTGTTGTGAGGAATGATGTAATTCAAAGATCAAGGGATCACAATATATGAGAGATATCAAGAAAGAGGAAATAACCAAGTGTCAAGAGGAAGTTTATTGGAAAGGGTGGCTAATGATATGGATTGGAAAAAGAAAGGGAAGATCTTTGTAGGATTTTCAAAAGACAAAATATTTAACTTTTTGACTACTCACATTATTTATAGTGTTGGAAAACACATTGTCCCCTGTTAATTACTTCCTTATGTTTTTTTTTTGTTTCATACACACCAAGAATGTAATGAAGTCCACCTTCAAATTTTAGAACAACTCTTTGGTACAGTAAAAATGGCATTTCACTTTCTTCATCTGATTGGAACAAAAAAATGCTCACATTATTTGCAGTGTTGGAAAACACATTGTCCCTTGTCAGTTATTTCCTTATGATTTTTTTTCATACTCATCAAAAATGTAATGAAGTACACCTTCAAATTTTAGAACAACTCTTTGGTATAGTAAAAATGGCATTTCACTTTCTTCATGTGATTGGAACAAAAAAATGCTCACATTATTTGCATTGTTGGAAAACACATTGTCCCTTGTCACTTATTTCCTTATGAAAAGTTTTTATTTCGTACACATCAAGAATGTAATGAAGTCCACCTTGAAATTTTAGAACTCTTTGGTACACTAAAAATGACATTTCACTTTCTTCATCTGATTGGAATAAAAAATGCTCATGTATTATTTTCAATGTTGGAAAACACAATGCCCCTTGTCAGTTATTTCCTTCTACAACTTCAAAGCTATATGTAATTAATTAAATTAATTAATTATGACATGGTGCAATTAATTAAGTAATTAAATTAATTAGTCAACATGGTGATGTTAGAGAGAATTGGCTAGGATGAAATATGTAGGATTAAAGATCAAATATGGCAGAATTAGTGTGTCTACAACATGCTACAAAGTGCTTCTAGACATCTTACATTTCCTACCATTGAATAATTTATAGTTTCTAATTTCTAGCACACATTCCAATCCTAATAGGTCTACACATGTGGCATACCTCTAGAATCTTCTTAGTAGTCATTGTGAAGGTATAAATTTTTTATTTGTTTAAGATTGGAATTGCTCGATGGATAAAATTTATTTTTTATGTCTTTCTAAATAAAATGGATTGTCATTCATTGAATCTTCCTATTCTAGGTAAATGATTTAATTAAATTCAATATTGATTCTTGTCATTCAAGTAGAGACTTAAGCACATAACATGGAAATAACAAGTGAAACTAGATAATGACAAGGAAAATCAAATTATTTCTTCATGTTTCATATCATAAGGATGTAGGTTCTAGTTTCCAAAATGGGGAATCTTGTTCTCCTTGAATTAGGATATAATTGCACTTGAAATTGTGCTACTACTAAATGACAAGTAACAAGTAACAAGTAAACAAAGATATGCCAAAATAAAATTTCATAAGATAAAGAAGAAAATACATGGGTGATAATGGATAAATATGACTCAAAGCATGGAATGTTACGGTGTAGGTAATCTTATTGTCCTATATCAACATTCAAAGAAACATGAAACCATGGGTGAAAAAAGAGAGATAGTCTCAATGTCATGCACTAGTATCCAAAGTATTACAAATAAGAAATTGAATTTCTAAAATGTTTGATTCACAAGATAGCGGTAATTCTTAATTTTATGCATCATCCTCAAAATATACAAGTATACACTCAAAACATACCTAGATGGTTATAAATCACGTATTAATAAGATGTGTATACTAACACAAAGTCTATGTAATAGGTAGGCAATAACATTTGTATTATTGACAAAAGACGTGCCACAATTTTTTTGGGTTCATCTACCAAATTAATGTCATCATCATATGAACAAGGTAGGGGTACATTATTAGGAGATAGTGATGGCACCTATATCAATTATGTGTTATATTTATGTTTTAGTGCTTTGCATTGATTAGCAAAATGAACTAGCACTTAATGATATACACAAGAGAGAGGTGTTGAATTACAATGCTTAGGACCTTTCTTATTCACATCATGAAGTAGAATGATCAATTGAGATTCTAAAAGAATGGATATGACATGTTTAGGGAGGTCACTGATTACTTGATAAGATCATTGGTTATGTTTGGATGAAATGAAAGGAGGTTGGTTACTTGATGGGGCCTTGAAAGAAATAGAAGTTATTATTTTCAAAAAGGAAATGGCACCAAAGGGGTAGTGAGTAAAGAAGTCGGAGCAATGAAATGGTGAGGAGTTCTGTCAATAAGGGGTGGCTCATTTATAGGGGGAATATAGGGTTGAATTATATATTGTTAAAATAAGGTGAACTATTACAAAAAAAAAAGTTGAAAATAAGTAGACCAAAAACACTTGAAAAGAAGTAGACCAAAGTGAACGAGATAGATAATGTATTAACTGAAGAGATTCTTCCTACTCTCTAGAAGTTGAGAGATAGATATATAATTACAGGTTGGAAAACACAACAGGTTGTGAGTGATTGCAATCTTCTTTGTTCTAAGCTGAAGGGTGGAGAGCTTGGGGAGGATTTCTAGGTGGGGGATACATAAAACTAATCAAATTGACTTGAGGGGTGACTAACTAATTGGGTTGTTACGTGTAGAGGGTTTTACAGTAATATATGAAAACCTTTTTCTTATTTAGAGAGTGCGAATGTAATGAAAGGAACTTTCAAAATTTACCACAACTGTTACTTAGAATAAAAATTGCATTTCAATTTCCTCATATGATGGAAAAAGATGTACAAAATAATCACAGGTTGGAAAACATAATGGGTTGTGAGTGAAACCAACTAAACCAACTAAACCTTGAAAGTCTTCCATCTTATTTCCCTTTCTATTTTTTTCTTCTACCATTAGACACAACACATTAATGATCCCTAACCCATTTCCATTCACTTAATGTATGAGCAAAAAACAAATAAAATATGAAATATCATAAAAAATAAGGAGAAATCAATAAAATATTATGAAAAATGATTTAAAAGTGTGGTTAGAAAGCTGAAAGAAACCTTGACATAAAAGAAATGAATTGGTATTTTATTTTAACCTCTCATTATCTCTTAAATTGATTCGTGATGTTCCATTCTTACAATTAATCCAAACAAAAGAATTATAAAATTGCATATGACATATTCAAAATATGTGTAACCACATTTTGCATACATGTTTGCCAACCAGTTGGTAGACTACCTGACAAAATTCCTTAGCATTTATGCTTTGATGTATATCCATACACCGTTCCAAAGCTCCCATTTGTCACGGGCTGGAAAGATGGTGGCAAAGGTTTTAGAGTCTGGTTTTACACCTGCAACAAAATTTGTTAATATTCTGCTATCAGGGCGTTCCATGAGAACAGTGCACATTCTGCCAAACAATTCGGGTGCTGTCTATGCTTCCACATTTTGCATATCCTACAGTCGTGGCATGTTTACAGAGGCATAATTTCAAATAGATCACGTGCATTGTTTATGCTTCCACATTTCGCATAAATATCTACCAGAGCAGTTGTAGCTACAACATTTCAGAAGATTTCTCCATCGTTTAGCTACTAAAGGTGGCAGGCTCACTCATCATTACACTGATTCATCTCAAATTCAACCTCAGGATATATGAAACCATCTTGAATTCCATAAGGATTAAGCTTTAAACTTACCCACAAATGGAGTGCAGGTTGTAAGTCTGTAAGTAGAATTTGTTTGGAATTGATCTTTTACAAGATGCGATTCTAAGGAGTAAGCTTTAAACTTACCCACATATGATGTAATGCCATAAGTAGAACACACACAAAGCAAATAATTTTTTTTTTTAAAACAATTAAATTAAACATGTACTAATATTTAATCATAATCACATAACACATTACATAACATTAACACACTTAGTTCTCTGGGGCACGCGAGGTTACATCGCAACAACTAAAAACAAAAGTAAAGATAAATATTAAAACATAACCATTACTTTATAATAATCATGAACAATGATACATCCAATAAACGTGATATGATAACAATAAGCATCACATAATACATCCATGATAACTCCCTCTTAAAAGAGTTACAAATGAGCCTAACTATTACATCATCATTATAATATTACGTTACAATTTTCCTTGACATATGAATTACATTGGATTTCCCAACATGGGGATTGATACAAGAATTACAATAAACTCCCAAACATGTGGGATGATACAAATACGATGAAATCTGAAATACAAGGTGAATACTGGTACAACTCCAACTGAAATGCTAAGAAGACAAGATGCTGATGGGGAACCCAACGGGTGCGGAGCACGTTCCACCCAACCATGTGAATTACAAGTAACTCACCCCCCGTGCTCAGAGGTGAAAGGAAATGAACCCGACCATGAATGTCAAACCGACTCAACCACAACATGATACCAAACAAGTACGACTCAAGCATGCAATGCACAACCATTGACGTTCTCAAATCACATAACAAGTTAAAACCATGAAACTCATCACAATAACATGAAGCACTATCAATAACAATCATGAAACAAACTCACAAGACTTCAAAGAACATCATAAAGAGATAACATCCACAAGAATTGAACCAACACCCAAATTACATTTCCAAATCAATCAGAACCAATGAAAGGAACACGATTCCATAATAACTCTAAATCCACCATTCAATACACCATTCCATAGGCAACATAAACAAGTCAAACGGGTGTCAAACGGGGAGGGTCATCGCATAGCTCACATGGGATCCCCTGGCTCTTCCTCCAGCTGAGGCGCCGGCACCCACCTATGGATTCCCTAGCCCTAAAATCATAGCAGCATAAAAATAACAATATGCAGAGGCAACAAGAAACAAGAACAAGGATGTCTAGTGGAGAGTGTCATCGCATGGTCTTACATGAATTCGCCAGACTACCTATCACAAGGTGCCGCCTCCATCTATACATGGATTATCCAGACAACCTAGCTCAAGGAGCCGCCTTCATCTATGGTTATCCAGACATCCTATTTCAAGGTGCCGCCCCATAGGGTTACTCATGCGGAGCCACTTACCTTTCATAGAGACTGACCTTACCAACCAGGTCTTCCCACCCATCCTTAGCCTTTTACCTCTTGTTATGTGTTAACTAACCCAACCCACTAAATACATTAATTAAGTTATCACTTGCGTGGGTTCCCCTGCACTTCCTCTTGTATATCTAACATATCTAGGCAAGGGTTGTACTATCGAATAAATCATATAACTCAAAACATAACAAGCGAGGCATCTCGCAATAAACACATAATCAAAGTCTCACCAAGTTTCGTACAACCCTTTCAAATTAATGATACTAATATCTTGCCATGTCAAGAGCACATAAAATGACAACATTCACCAACAATAAAACAAGCCTCTGGAAGACTCTATAAAGGCTTACACTAGGGTTTCCTCAACAAAGAACTAACAATAGTTATCAAGAATGATTCAACAAACATAAGGTAGTGAGTGGCAATATCCCAAATAAATCTTCACAATTAAATTTGATACACTCTCGAGTGGTATCCAAGGGAGACCTCTATTTCTCCTCCTAGGTTACCCAACAATACATTACACAACGATCTTACAATTTGACTCAAAACAAACTTAAACAAGATCAATGATTAACACAACAGAACAATCAACCAATGCACAAACTTAATACGGAAATTAGTCCACTCAATAAAGAAATCAATCCAACAATACAATAGAGGCACTACTTTCACGTTTCACATAACTCTTCAACTTGACCGCAAGATCTACTCCACACTTCTACATGTTTTATTGATATCCAAAAATACCATTGCACATATAGGTTCATACTCTTAAAAAAAAACACAAACTTATAAATGTATCTCTTATAAAAAAGGGCCTAAATAATCTTTCATCAAAATATATATAAATTTTCTCTCAATTGCTTGTTTACAAATATTATGTATATATATACATAGCTAGATTATCCTTAATATAGTAAATATTAAAAATATTAACTTAATTAATTCACCTAATTAACTAATTCTTTTAAAAGTAATTACTTACATAATTAAGATAATAAATGAAGGAAAAATATTTATTTATTTTAAGTCATTCACATAATTGAATTAAGGTTTATTTTCTTTTAAAAATATCTATTCTATCAAAATAACCAATTAAACAAATATATTTAAATATATATATAATACATAAAATTAAACATATATATAAATACTTATCAATTAATTTAAAATAATTTACTATATTCAAACAATGCTAATAATAAAACTAGTGTATTGCGACTTGTATAACTTTTGTTTTCGGATCTGGGTCTTTCTACAATTTTTACTTGCGCCATTAAGTATTTTAACACATATAAAAAATTCAGTCATACCCAGTTCGTAAATTGTGAGTTATGATGAATTTAGTGACCCTATGTCTCTGCTGTTTTCTACATGAAAATATTTCTTATTTTATCATAGGATTTTATTTTTCCTAATTTATCAGAGGATTTCCTTTGTTTTTCAATCCTACAGAGGTAAAGATTTTCTAAGTTACTATTGGCAAGATTGTCTACAGAAATAGCAAAGAATCTATCAAAGTAGCATTCATTTCGCAAAACAAGACTTTCAAAAACATTCTTTGAGACCCAGTAGTTTTATATTCCTTAAATTTGTCACCAAACAATCTAATTTATTTTTCCTGTTTTCTTAAATCAGAAGACCAGAGCTAAAAAGTAGTTTAAAACCTGGAGTCCTATATTCGAGAGTCTGGTGACGATTGTTTCCGCCGGATCACGAAGAGCTCCTCCTTTTTGCTTCGAATCTCCTCTAAGTCACCGTGCTCAAAGACCCAATCCTCTTTCAGAAGACTTCAAAATAACTAGTAATAGATTTTCAACCCCTTTCTATAACTCTCTTCAATTTAGCAAAAAAATGCATGTTCTCTTCCAAATTACAGAATAACTTGTGCCACTTCTCAATCCCTAATCTCCTGTGTGTGAAAAAACTTCCAAAATTCTTAATTAATTAAAAGATAATATCCCTCTTTTTTCAAAAACTCTAAAAATCAAGAATAAAAGAAAACTCATTCTTTAAAAGCCAGCTTTTTAATTAGATCTGTATTCTCATTGGCTCAACAATCTTTTTATTCTTTTATTTGTTTTATTGCTTTTATTTCTGTTTTTGCAACATTACTTGCACATCACATTACTTATTTAATTTAAATAATTATTCTAATAATTATCTTCAATCAGATAATTAATTAAAATAAATAACACACATTTAATATTTAATTATCATTTAATTGAAACACATGACTTTATAAAAATCAAATAAAAATTTAAATATTTTCATACAAATAAATCAACATTAAAATACACAATTATTATTCTCATTTAATTAACTAATTCACAACTTATAAAATATCAACATCAATTAAATAATCATAACTTATAAAATACCACATTAATCAAAATATGACAACACACAAAACACAAGCCACAAATGACGACAAATTCACAAAATAAACAATACCAGACAAACGAGACGATCTGACATCATGGGATGGGAGACTTCATCGTCACCTCTGTTTCAACATTAAACCGTTGGGTTATTGGTGCTCGCCCTGTCCTGCCGAAGCAGGTGGAATCGAGACTTGTACCTGCAATCTTGCATACAAACGAAGTTGTGTACATGTGCATACATATATATAAAATCAAAGCATTAAATCAAGTACTGCATTGTGAGAAGGAATCGCAACATAGCAGGGCACTCGCGAACGAATGATGCTATATTGTCCTTCATCACACCTATTCTAACAATTATAACCTAATCAATGAATTACATTTCTAACTAACAATCATCTCATAACATATCTAATTAAATCACTGCATTATATCATAATTCTGAAAATCAACTAACATTACCAACCACAATGTCATATAAAATAATCATGTCTACTAATGGAATACAACATCATCCAATGTCTAATTATCCAACTCAAACAATATCATCATCGTCACAAGTAGCAAACAACCATTTAAAAATACTAAATCCTACCCACATATGAAGTGTAGGGTGTAAGTCTGTAAGGAGAATTTGTTTGTAATTGATCTTCTACATGATGTGATTATAAGGAGTAAGCTTTAAACTTAACACATATGCAGTGTAGGGTGTAAGTCTGTAAAAAAAAATTGTTTGTAATTGATCTTTTACAAGATGCGATTCTAAGGTAGGAGATTTGAATATTCTGATGTTCCTGCCATTTTTAATCCAGGGACCATTTCCAAAGTCCTTGGAAACTCCCTCACATGCACGTTGCTTTGGAAACTCCCCATCTAAACTCCCTCACATGCACGTTGCTTTGTAAACACCCTATCTAATGCAACTTTCTTTGGAAAGTCCTTGCCATGCATGTTTCTTAGAAAACATTCCAAAATGGTGAGCGAATAATAGTGGGAAAATTTCTTCCATTGAACTGCAGAGTAAAACTTCCTACAAAAATACAATGATGAGGACATGAATTCTCTCATCTAGGTTGGGGTCAAGTCAGGCTGTAGCATCTTTCAGAAATTCAAAACCATCTGACCATTGCAGATTTCATTTGGGTTCTCTTTCAAATTATTTGTCATCAACTCCTTTGGACAACAGTAAATGTTGTTGCCATTGCTTAATACAAATGGCATGTTACGGAGTGCACCAACCCAACTGTTAATCAAAGCTAAAGCAAATGATACAAAATTGGAGATTGATATAGGGGAAGAAGAGTCTACAAGAGATTTCAGAGTTTCAGGGAAATTCTCGACTGCAGTGGGATTAATAATGGGCACTGCGGTTGGGCCAGGAATATTGGGTTTGCCTGCAGCAACACTGAATGTTGGTCCCCTGCCATCAACTGTGGCCATTTTGGGCTCATGGGTGTATGTTATTTCATCCATCTTGCTTGTTGCAGAGCTTTCTTGTGCTGTTATGGAAGACAGAGGACTGGAAGAGGTGAGTTTTACTGGTTTAGCAATGCATACATTGGGAGAAAATATGGGAATTTTTGTTGCAGTGGTTTATGCAATTTTGAACTATGCCCTTTTGGTTGCTTGCATTGCTGGCCTGGGTTCCCTTGTTCAGACATGGATGCCCTTTTTGTCCTCTTTTGTGGCTTGTGCTGCTCTTCCTGCCATAGTTGGGGGGATTATAGGATTAGCTCCAGTCTTTTTGATCGAAGAGGCAGAACTGAGGCGGCAGAGATCCATGGTAATGAAAGCGCCAAAATTCAAAATTTAAAATTAACAAAACCGTCGTCAGTCGTTTTCAAAACAGGAGAAAACGGAAAAAATTCAAAATTCAAAATTAACGGCGTTCGATACCTCCGTCTGTTCTACCTCCTCTCCTGGCGGGCCCCGCACTACGTCATCCCCTTTTATGTGTTTTTGTATGTACATAGGTGCGTTTTTTCTAGGAGTTAGCCGGCTCCTTCATTTAATGCACTCATTTTTGTGTTCAAAGGAAACCTCCGTTTATTTATTTATTTATTTTTCACTTTCTTCACTGCGATTACAAAACTGTATTATATTTTTTTTATTCATTAACTCTATAAAGAAATTACATCTTTAAGCTATTGTACAAATACTATTGTGAAAGATATTAATTCATTCATACTGGAGTGATAATTGTAGTTGCAAATTGTATCTATTTTTCATGGCATTCTAAGAGGCTACATTTGTTTGAGGAATTTTTTCAAATAGTTCACTACCTTGTCTATGAAAGCATATTAGTAAGCATAATAGTAAGCAACAATAGAGACAAGGTAGTGAATAGTTTGAAAATTGCCTCAAAGAAATGTGGTTTCATGATGATTGGAATGTCGTGACAAGCCATAGACAAGGCAATGAACTGTTTGTAAGTATGATTGCTTATGTATGGCTTTCCATTGTGTTTTGGCAGACATATACTCACCTCACGCTATGTTTTCCAACTTGCAATTATAGAATGCATGTATATGGTTGTTGGAAAACATTGTGTGTTTAGTATCAAAGCATAATAGTAGATCTGGATTTTCATGGCATTCCAACACCACAGTCATTGGAATGACATGACAAGCCATAGACAAGGAAATGAATTGTTTCTATGTATGATTGCTTATCTATGGCATGCCATTGGGTTTTGCCAAACATGTACTCACCTCACACTATGTTTTCCAACTTGCAATCACACTATGCATGTATATGGTTGTTGGAAAACATCGTGTGTTTACTATCAAAGCATAATAGTAGATTTGGATTGTCATGGCATTCCAACACCATGGTGATTGGGATGACATAACAAGCCATAGACAAGGAAATGAATTGTTTGTATGTATGATTGCTTATCTATGGCATGCCATTGTGTTTTGGGAGACATATACTCACCTCACACTATGTTTTCCAACTTCCAATCACTATGCATGTAAATGGTTGTTGGAAAACATTGTGTGTTTTCTATCAAAGCATATTAGTAGATCTAGATTGTCATAGCATTCGAACACCATGGTGATTGGAATGAGATGGCTTGTGAACTGTTTCTATGTATGATTGCTTATATAGGGCATGCCATTGTGTTTTGGCCGACATATACTCACCTCACACTATGTTTTCCAACTTGCAATCACACTATCCATTATCTTATATGTATTTTACCATTTACTTTAGAGTGTTGTAGATATTTTATGGTCTATGGTTTCATTAAAGCTAACAACGAGAATCCATTGCACATTGTGTTGTGTAAGCTTCCATGCATCATACCATAATCATTGTTAGAAGTGTATTCTCTATTGTGCAGTTGAATGTTTTTGTTCTATTGCATTTTTATTCTTTTTTGGGGGCTACAGACTACAAGGTAACCCATAGTGATCAGGTAAGATTGAGAGACCATTTTCATTGTTTGTTTTATTGCTTGCATTAGAATGACAAGATTAGTATTAGTATTAGTTTTTTGTGATAACTCTAGAACTTTATGGGTTGAGGATTGGGAAGCAACCCATATCCTCCTAGGTAAGATTCAAAGATTGTCTTCAGTATTTTGATTCATTTCTTGCATTAGAATGAAATGATTAGTCTTTTGAAATAAATTTGCCGCTTTATGGGGTTAGTTTACATTGTTTTTTCTTGATATTGTTATTTCCTCTTTGTGCCATGTATGCAAAATGATTGTAGGAACTATCTTAGGTGCATTTATAAACTAATTTAAATAATTTTCTTCCCTCTCTTTTCCAAACAACGCACCATTTGTTTCATATTTCATGTTTCAACTACCAGAAATTTTTTGTAAATCAAGAATACAAATATGTAAGTTTGACATCAGAGCTTATAATATACTTGCTTTGTTGTATCGATATGGAGTTTGATTTTAAAGGCATGCTAAGCTCAAACTAGGTTAATCTATAGGTATTTCTAATCTTCAATTTAATACACATATCCAATATGTCCATGTGCGAGGGTATACACTAGAATAAATATTGACTATTTTCTACTGCTACATGCTACTAATTCCCAATTATGGCCCTATTTTGCATGCCAGGAAAAGTAGCTTTCCACGGCCTAATAGAAGAAATCCTTGAAATATAAGTTCCATTTGTCTTTGTCATATATGATAACCTTGTTTTATCTTTTGGCATAGAAATGAGTTTCTTGTGATATGGATGGTACAACAACGATGTAGAGTATAATTGTGGTTATGACTGAGGACATAACTTCTTACAAAATTGTCTGATGGAAGGTCAACTTGATATCAGGTTTGGGCTACTGCAATGCTGACTTAATGGATTTATGTTGTAGAATTGTCATAATACATATTACTATGTTTTTTAATTATGTATGTTTGATTCTAAAGTTACATAATTTTTGTTGGCGAAAGTTGTCTATTTGAATAAGTGCATAGCACAATTTTTTCCTTTTATATTGAATTAAAGTTGTTGAGAAAAATATAGAGAACCATGGCTATTCTCAAATAATAGCCATAACTAGTACAACTAGATAGCAACCATCTAATTAAGATACATATTAGCCCTCCAAAGAAGGGAAAAATGAAAATAGAAATAACAATAAATCTGTCACATACCAAATGAGACTGAAGCAAGATAAAATTGTAAACTGAAACGGTCCCAATTGAATAGTAACCAATTGAAGCATTTTTCTACGTAGGTTCTCGTATCGGCTTTGATATCCAATTGATCAGCCACATGGTTCATAGTATGATGTATATCCTTGAAGCATTGATAATAGGATTTGTTCAAACATCCCTCAATACAACAAAGAATTATCCAAGCAAGTTCAACCTAAGCCGATTTTTAGTTCTAAACACGAATCATGGAGGCTTAGTGTATGACATCTCCAACCTAAGGCATAGCACAAAGTTAATGGATTTTTTTTGTGACTAGTATCATGTAAGGGTATTATTTCAGGTCCTAGGAGGTCAAATTTGCTACTTTGTACACTGTAACTTTTTGAATTTATGATGGATCTACATTGCATTAAGAGAATGATAGATGCCATGAATGGATCTTAGTCAACTTGATTGGCTGATTGCATACTCTTCAATATAAGTTGGACAATACTATATAAAGGTTGATTTACATAGACAAGGCAATGAACTATTTTTGTGTATGATTGCTTATCTATGGGTTGCCACTGTGTTTTGTCAGACATAAACTCACCTCACACTATTTTTTCCAACTTCCTATCGTACTGTGCATGTATATGCTTGTTGGAAAACACCAGGTGTTTACTATCAAAGCATGATAGTAAATATGGATTGTTATGGCATTGCAACACCATGGTGATTGGAATGCCATGACAATCCATAGACAAGGTAATGAACTATTTTTGTGTATGATTGCTTCTCTATGGGTTCCCACTATGTTTTCGCAAACATATACTCACCTCACACTATGTTTTCCAACTTGGAATCCTATTGTGCATGTATATTTTTGTTGGAAAACATCGGGTGTTTAGTACAAAAGCATAATAGTAAATATGGATTGCCATGGCATTGCAACACCATGGTGATTGGAATTCCATGACAAGCCATAGAGTAGGCAATGAACTGTTTATATTGTTTGTCTATGGCTTGTCATGGCATTCCAAGATGATGGTGGTGGAATGCAATGACAATCCATATTTTCAATTATGCTTGGATACATTTTTTCAACAATCCATATTTACTATTTAGCCATGGTGTTCGAAGCCATGAGAATCCATATTTACTATTATGCTTTGATAGATTTTTTGCAAGCATGTGTAGCTTGTTCAAAAGAACTTGTTTTAGGATTTTAGCCATAGAAGCAAGGTAGTGAACTATTTGCTAGATTTCTTTCTTAGACATGAATGAAAATTGTGGTAACATAGTGAACTATTTCATAAAATGCCTCAAATAAATATGGCCTCATGATGATGGAATTCCATGACAATTGATATTGCAGCTGCTGCAATATTTATTGTCATTATAACACCTAATCATTAAAATATTAGTAAAATTAATAAATTAGACAAAATAATGAAACAAATATGATAACAGGAGGAAATTCATTTAAAACCAACTTAACAAACTTCATTAATATGAAAGTGGTATTTTAGTTAGTGTCTTAGATAAATTTTTTCCTTTAATGAATCTGAACAATATATGCTCTTTATATTGCAATGATTAACATATTCATAAATTGAATGCAATCATTAGATTAAGAGAAGTAATATTAAAGCAATTCAAAAACCTTCACAACCATAAAACATGAATGAGACTATAACACCCTATTTGTCTTGTGTGGAAAACCCTCTTGGGCTAGAAAAACCATTGAAAAAGTGCCTCATTGGCTTAATCTCATAACTTGTTGTTTACAATGCTTCGTTGGCTATATATCAACATTTTCAATCAATGTTTTAATGATACAGAGAGTATCACTTATGTTTCTTTTACAACATATTCTGATCTCGCATCACTCAAGATTTAGATGCAAAAGTTTAAGTACAACATAATTGATTATTTTCACAAAGCACTGAATGTGCTATCCAAATAACTTTCAAATATGAATCAATGAAATGCCATTTCTAAACTGAGAATAATACTTCTTTTCTGCTCACCATCTTTTTGAAAGAATACATGGAAGGATATATATATAATGTTATGGATTACTGAACTAGAGTATCTTTTCAAATTGAAAAGTAACTTTCTTCTCTAACTGTCCATTAACATGTAACAATTACAAAACTAAAATGTTTTAAACAAATTTTAATCAATGCTTCCTTGAAAAAATGCCTATTGTCCTGACATAACAATATATCATAAATATATTTGAAAGTATAACTTGTGTTCCCAAATGATAAAGAAAATTGAACCATGATAGGAACAACTAACACTTGACACAATGCAAACCAAAAATGGTAATCATATGAACAGAGCTTGACAATAACTAACCACAATGCCAACATGGATTAAGTTATAGATCTAAGATAATAAAAACTTTACCCAAACAAAGTGAAAAGAATTCAGCTTTGAGTCGATACCCAACATTGTATGTAGGGTTGGAAGGCAATAATAGACTTTATACATTTTAACCCTATTGAAAACACAGTGGTTTGTACGTTGTATATCACACAATGTTTTCCAACTTGCCATTATACATAGACAGTATGGTTGCAATGAAACTCATGTTTTTTACACATTGTGAATTTGATGAAACTCACCTTAAAAAAAGTATTACAACTCTTTGGTGGACTAAAATGTGGGTTTCAAATTTGTAATATGATGGTAAATCAAAATGCACTGAATATTTGCAAGTTGGAAAACACAATGTGGGATGTCGCATTAACGCTTTTATGAATCTCCACTTGAAATAGGACATGCACATACATGAGTAACAATTAATGAATGTATGTAATGTTAGTACACACTTTTATGAATCTCCCAGCACTTGAAACAGGGACATGCACTTTGAGGAGACACCATTTCCACCACCTAAATTCATAAGGAGTCTTGATATTTGACTCTCTATAATCAAGGAAAGAATGTGTTGAATTCATTAAGGAAGTAGAACATTTAGGGATAAATAATAAGTTGTAGTTCCCACAAGGAAAATAATATATTAATGTTATGTGAGTAGTTATTGTTAGGAAAGTTATATTTTGAATTAAATATTCAAATTTGACATGAAATGGATAAATCAATATATGTATGTACACATAAAGTGTATATTACCTTCTTAAGGTTGGGAAGTGGGAGGGGCTTATTAAAATAAAACCGATAGTGGAAGGTTTAGTTAATTCTATATTGAGCTAGAGCTCATTGAGGCAAGTAGGTTCACTCTTTAAATGCATTCATTGAATTCTCAATATCAACTAATGATGTAATAAACTTCAAATAGTTGTGATACATGTTAGGCCACGAGGAGTGTCAAAACAAAAGTTATCATATGTGAGTGGTCGGTGAGTTGTCTACCTTTACCTACCTTTTTCTTTGGCATGCTTGGATACATCCCACTAGTTGAGTATTAGCTTGAAAAACCTTGGGAATGAATAGATTAGTGAACTCTTCACATCATACCAATGCTCAAAATAGTTAGTTGAGTCATAAAAAATGCTTGACTTGGAAACTACTTATTCCTAATGAGGAGTTTCTTTTCTAGTTATAGTGTTAAAACTAGGTGTAGGGGCTAATTTATAAGGAAATGCAAGATAGAGGGAGTAAGAACTCTACGAGGGCATAAGTAGAGGGTGTATACCCCCTAAGACATAAATTATTCCTTTCCTTCTGAGGTGATCACTAGTGGATAAATCTTATGACCCACACAAGATAATCTTATCGATACTCCAACTTGACAGTAGTCAAGGAGCATGCTTTGCTTGTAGACTATTTCGTTGTATCCCATAGATAGTGGGATGGTTTCCACCAGTGGTATGTGGGCCTTAGTGCCAACAACATGCAACTGATGGATGCGTTGTGTTACTCTAGAGGCCTAGACAAATTCTTCAAGAGGCATGCATGCCTTAGTCAATAACATGTAGATGATGGATGCCAATACTACATTAGAGGGTTAGATGGTTTTCGCCAGTGGTATGTGAGCCATAAGTCCTATAGCATGCAAGTAATGGGTCATGTTTTATGCTTCGCTGTCTGATGAACTATAGGGAAAGCCCAAAGTCATCTTTTGAGATAACCAAAGTACAATTTATATCTCATGGAATCTATTCTATTATCAAAGGACCAAACACATTGAAGTTGTCGGGTATCGGGTATCGGGTATCGGGTAACAATGTTAAGTTTTGAAGTTAAATGTTTAGGTTTTCCTGGAGGGTTCAAAAGGTTCGGTAACCCACCTAAAAGGATAATTATGCGAGAATTCATTTTAAAAGCATGATATTTTTGATTTGTTTAAAATGATGATTTATTAATAATGGTTTTGTTTTCATTAGAGTTTTATGAATGTTTTAAAAAAAGGGATTGATATGCGGGATTTGTACTTGTAGGAAAAACAAATTGTGATGAAGTATTCGGGTATGGATGATCAGGAAAATTTGGATCGCGAGTAGTGGCATAACCAGGTCAAGCGGTACATTCCAGGAGCCTATGCAAGGGAGGAGCTTGAGTTGTCGTAATATTGGGAAACTTGGTATTACGAATGTGATGAAAGAATGTGCCAACCTCTGATGTGATTTGTTCTCGGGAGTTTTAAGCTCAAGGAAAAACCAAAATGTGGGAGCATAAAGGTAGTGGATTCAAATTTATTTATGTTTTTCTATGTCTTGATCACTCTATATATCCAGGAAGCCCCTACATTTTGTTTGACAAATCTACTCAGTTTCAAAATACTGTCTTGATTATATAAAGATGAAGATCTTGAAAGATATTAAAGTGCTGAAGAAGGTTGACATTCATTGACTTTGTTAGCAATTCTCTTGCCAGTTGTCGTATTCCACATGCCTTGTTGTGATTCATCTCTTGGATTCCCTCTCATGTTTTGGTTGAATTTTTTGAGTGTCTTGTTTCTATAAAAGGCCGGGAGATGTTTCATTTTAAGTTAAGTTCAAAATTTTTGGATATCGGAGAACCAAAACTTCTTTAAGTTTTGTTCTTTTTCCTATTTTTTGTTCCATTCTAGATTAAAAACTTGTATGTTTCATAGAAGCTAATCAATATCAAAGCCAATTTGAAAGCTATCTCCTGATATGAAATCTTACGTAGCTGATTGTTTGTTCCTATTGGACAAGACTTTGTGTTGCATCATTTAAGGGCATACTGACACTATTTGGTGGCAAATAATCCCCCCTCTCTTTAAAATCTTGCATCATTCTATGCCTAGCTGTGATTCCTTTGAGATTATTTTAGAGAGAAAAAGAATCAAGAAATGAATGTAGTTGTTCATGGAATAGAACAAAGTGAAAAGGAAAACCATGAATTAGGACTGGAAGAAGGTAGAGTATGGAGAAATTAGGAAAGGTGTGTGTAATCGACCTTTAATGAGGTCGTTTTCATATGTATGAGCCAATTTGATGGTAAGTACACATTTGAATTTACATTTATTAAACACAAAAAGTTAAGATAATTCATTATTACAGTAGGATATTTGAAATGTATTCAAGCGAATTTAAAGACAAGCCTACTATAATTCGTACAAAGAACAACATGAAGATAATAATAGAAATTGAGGTAAATTGCTTAGTTGTGGTTAATCGCTTGTTTAGGGTAATTGATAGGACATTATTTAGGGTAATTATACGTCCCAATTTTTTTTAGAGGAGCATACTTGGCAAGCCCACTACTTATAACTAAGGTTTCACGACCACAAAAACCAAAAAAGGAGTTAGACCGATAGTTGTGCACTAAGTCATTTTTTATTAGTGCCCTAATGTGGCATCCCATGATTTGTTGCTTTTTAGGTATAAGAAACACACTTCATTCAGTTATGGGTATCATCATCAACACTAACAATTTTAAAAGTCATAACTATTGGTGTGATATTGTTAAAACAGCACTTGCACCTAAAGGAAGTTCAAGGATTACTCCAATAGAATTTACTATATGTATGTTAATATGTTTGAGAATATGTGTTTGTGCATGGATGCGTTGCAAATTCTAGTTGCATGTGGCTTGATTAAAAAATTAATAACAAGTGCTAAATAATGGAATGAAATAAACTTATACAAATGCAAATTTTTCCTATTATGTATTATGTGATTATGAAATATTTCAATAAATACTTAAAACACAAAGCAATGCAAATGAAAAAAGAAAGTTGCCATCAAATTGACAAAAAAACATTGCAAATGGAAATATAATGTTCCCATTGAGTTGCCAAATCGATATTTATCTGGCTTTTATGTGATAAGTAAGATTTTCAAAGCTTTTACTATTAAACACAACCGGGTTTACCATTAGTCGCACAACTTTTTCCGATGACTCAACATGATTTGCGGGGAGACTTGTTGAAGACTAAAATCTCACACACTATATGTAACCTATCTACTAAATATTGACAATAAATCAACAACATTATAATTATTGGCACATGCTCACTACTAGATTCTCTACCTTAGTCAGTAAAAGTACTACAATCCTATAAATCAACAAATGCTATAATTATTAGCACATGTTCAACTACTAGATCTTCTACCTTAGTCAAAGATGCTACAATCCTCATAGAGTGGAATTTGTGGACTTCAAAATAACTATCTTAGATGGCAACGCCGACACATGTCATGGGGAATTTATACGGCCACAAGTTTCAATTTTAAAGCCCCCATTTGAGAATAAAATAGAATAGAATAGAAGACTTTTTTTTTTCTTTTTTCTTTAATAGAAGACTTTTAACATCCACAAGACCAAAAGAAAATCTAAGATGGACATATTCTATCTAAGATAAAGCAGCGTGCAGCACAGTCAGTCAATATTTCATTAAAAGTACATTATTTAATCTATTTTTAATTAGAAATTTATATATCTATGTTAGAAAGAGATACACTCAATGATAACTAAATCTAATTATTCGTTCCAAACTTTTTAGTCCAAAGCTGATGTCAGAGGACTGTGCTTTTATTGGTGCACGTTTGACTGTTTTTATTAATTAATTGAAATTTATGTATGAATTTCAGTTAATTAATAAATACGGTGAAATGTGCATTCAGAGTGATGAATAGACAATAGTACCTGCTAACGAAAAGAAAATTACCTGCTAAGATGAATGCAGCATTCGCATGCGTTGCAGTGTTACTGGTACTGTTGTTTTCACATCATGTTGCAGCTATTCCTGCAAACAAACATGCTTTTAAGAATAATTCGTCAGATCAACAGGGAAGGACCGAGGATTGCAGATCACTGTTTACCCACCAGAAGAGGCTGCTTTCTTTGCTGCAGGAGTCCTCAAACCTCATTCTACACACCCTTTTGTAGATTTATCTGGTACCTCTTATCTTCTTTTATAGATATTTGATTTGGGTAATTGCGTTGTTCATATTATTTTTGGTTTTATGTGATTTGGGGAAATTGTTTGTTAGAATTCGTATTGATTTTATCTAATTTGTTTACTCAGTTCTTCATATTTTTACTGATTTTTTTTTTTATTTGGGCAAAGGTTGTTCACATCTGTATTGATTATTTTGATTTGGGTATTTGGGTTGTTCATATCTGTATTGATTATTTTGATTTGGGGAGTGATTTGATCACATTTGTATTGATTTTATTTTACTGGGTATTTATATTGATTATTTTATTGATTGTTCCTATTTGTTTTAATTTGATTTGGACAGTTGGTTATTTATATTTATATTTTTTTTATAAGGGTAAAATAAGATATAGCAATGAAGCTTAGATTCAATGAAGTATCACAAGGATTAAAAAGTTGGAAGAAATTGGTGACAATACTCATAGAACAGTGCAAAATGGATAAGTGAACAGAAAAAAATTCGAAGATATATCAAGAAAACCATCAAATCATGGTGGCCCCCAAGCACTCGAATGAACTCTGAATAAATTTTCAATTATTTTTTAATTAAATTATTGAGTGTGAATAAAATATTGTAGAAAAACTTATTAAATTGTTCATATATAGTTTTAAGAAAAAAAATTGAACAATTAAATTGTTTATATTTGTATTGATTTTATTCGTTTGGGCAGTCGAGCTGTTTTATATTTGTATTTATTTTATTTGATCGTGCAGTCGAATTGATATTTTTTCTGTTGATTTTATTTGGTGCAGGTAGGAGATTTCGCATAGGAACAATATACAACAAGAAAGTTGTCTATGTGCGATGCGGTGTAGGACTTGTAATGTATCGTTCCAAGGATTATTTTGTTGGTATATATATATATATATTCAAAAATTCTTTCCCAGCCCTGGTCACACTAGTTTTTAATTTTTTATTGTTGATGTCATTATTGTTCTTGATTTAAATTAGGATATATCTATTTTGATGGGCTTGCTAACTGATTGGTAATTCCACTTTCTGAACAGTTGAATGCAGGAATCACAACCCAGACGTTAGCAGATCTGTTTAATATAGTCGGCGTTGTACACTTCGGCATTGCTGGCAATGCAAACTCCTCCCTTTCAATAGGAGATGTCACAGTGCCAAAGTATCTGGCTCACACAGGACTATGGGATTGGCTGGTAAACTACAACATTAGAGACTACCTTCTTCATTCCTAATAAGCAAATCATGTTATTTAACTGCACCCATTATGTTAGGATGTTATTTGTTGTATGTATCCTTGGTATGGACTACTGTATAGATCATGGGGCGGCATTTGATTCTTTATAGACCATGCTTTGTTTATTGTGGTAAAAATATTTCACTCCTCTGCTCTTATCAGAAAGACAATGGGGAGGAGGAGTCAGATAACGTGGGGCACATGAAGGTGGGAGACTACAATGTTCCCCAAGGAAATAAAACTAATCTCTTGGGAAAGATCTCCTATGACCCAGAGGAGTTTTACAGAGAAACTGGGAAACCCAATGTACCAGAAGACTTACTCTGGGCTGAAACAAGTCGGGATTGGTTCGAGCATGCAAACAAACTGCTTAAGGTAAGCCGCATAGCTCCTTTAACAAATGTTTCTGGATCTGACTGCCTACCATGTTAACTTCTCTACTGTTACAAGCCAATGCTTGACCTTTAGGTGTTCAGCTATGAAAAAGCTCTGATTTTCTGGAATTAAGCTATGTTGATTATGATGCAAATATAAATGTACAACGAAAAGAAGTGTGATTTATCCTCCATTACAACTATCACAGTTTACAAGTTACACCCTTACGTACTATCTACGTAGAGTGTTTCACCCTCTAGTTCAGTTAAGTAGGACTCTTATTGTACAAATTCTTTGTTCTTGAGGTGCATTGATTTAGCGTCCAAGGAATTACATCTTCTTTACCAAAAGCATAACAGTTCAGAGAGACCAGAATTATACACAGAATCACAACATGCAATAAATATCAGAAATAACTTTATTAACAATTAAAAGCTTACACGGGTCTCGTCTTTCCTCTACCAGTAAATTAACTCACTACCAATCCATCTACCTATCCTCCTACCCCTCACCAATCTTTAACTTAATATCCTTTTCTATGCTGAAGCTTACACTCCCATTAATCCACTACTTCCCCTGATTCCTAGAAACAGGAGCACCTGTCACTATATCCAACAGATGATGAGAAACAAGAGATCTAATTGTCTTCTCATAGATAGTTGGCCGAGCAACCAAAACTTTAGGAACAGAACAGAAGGTTGTCCTTACCTTCATTCCTAGCAGACTACTCAGCAGTTAGAACCAATTGCTATTATTAGCAAACAAAAGGCTACATTTAAGATGGTGTGGATGAATTCCTTAATGCAGATGTTACGCATCATTTAAATTTGGGCCAGATGGTAGAACCATCCGTTTGACCCAAAGAATAAGGTCATGGTTTGCCCTTCCATTAGATTAAATATCTCTGCAAATCATCACATTTTGTCTTTTTTCGCTTCGAACTCTTTGTTGAAACAAAGATCCTCTTCCTCTGTCAATTTATTCTCTTTCTCTTTTCCCAAATCCTTGATGGGGTTAGTGGTCATTTACTAAAAAAATCATCATTGTTCTTTGCACTACTCATACCACCTTCTATTGCACCCACACATAAACCATACAAAACAAAAACTTCTTTACGAGTTTCCTTATTCTTTGCATTAGGCCATTTAGGCATGCTTTGTATTTCATCTTTTGTGAGGAGGTCTGCATTTCCTTGCTCTACATGATGGCATTCACAAGACAACTCCATTTTTGTATTGTCCTTATTTGTTACACAACAAATGTCTATGCTCTATTTCCTCCCTTAGTCACGCTCGTTCCTTATCCAAGAAAGTGATCATCTTCTCCTTTCCTTTTATCAATGATGACATTCCATTAACTGCTTCTGATTAGTTGTGTTCTCTAAAACTAATAAATCTTCATCACATATGGGGCTCCCAAAGATCTCCATCTTTGCTGTAGATTTAAGTAGCCAATGCTACAACATCTTGGGCCTCTTCTTGTGATAGGCTGCATTCCTCTTCATTGCAGTCTTGAAACTCTTCTCCTTATGCATTGTAATTTTCAATATCTTTCTCTTTTTCAGAGTAACACAACTCAATAGCTCCATTCCATTCACATTTTTATTTCATTCAATTAATTTATTTTTGCTCTCTGAAAGTCTTGGAAGATCAAATTTATCAAGGGATTTAATCTTTCCCTTTTCTAACAGTTCTATCTTGACTAATACTTAATTCTATGGCCTTCTTCTCTGAGAATAGCTCTTGCTCACAAGGTGAGTATTTATCTTCACCATTCTTTTTCAACTTATCACATCTCTTCAATGCCTTTGCTAAAGATTTCTTTTTCTTTGATTTCTTATTATTACATGCTTCATTTTCTTCTATCATCAACCATGACTCTTCCAACTCATTCTCTAATTTTTGCAACTCTTTTTTGTTGATCTTTGTTTTTTATTATATAACTAGGAGAAAAAGCCTCCAACCCTTACAAAGCATATCAGAACATCAAAAGAAACAAAACAACAACCAAAAAATGGCTAACCACCAGACCAACCCACTAAAAGACCTTAGTAAAGGGTATTCCAATCCGAAACCATAGCATCCAAAGTATCATCTCAGTCAGTAGCTCTTCCACGAACAAGACCTTTCTTCTTCACCTTCCTTATGGCTTGATCTTTTGTTAACTTCAGCCTTTACCTTAATTTTATTTTTTCTTCCATCCCAATTATCCTCTTTCTTACATTAGAAGAAGACTCCATCTTTGCATTCAAAACCAATAACTTTAGCTGCCCATTAAACTATTAAATTTTCTCACAAAGTTTACTAGAAGTCGAGCTATTTCGTGCAAGACGATAGTCTTTCCCATACCATATCACTAATGCTGCATCGTTATTTTTTGGTCTGCGTAACCTCGTTGTTTTGCTTAAATGACCTCTTCTTTCACCCACAATATGCTGGCATCTTCCATAATATTTTGTAAATTCTCACTATTTCAACAGGGGTAATCATCCCGTTACCAATGCCATTCTACTTTGCCTTTGCTAGTTCATGGTATTGACTGCACACCATTTGAAACATTGCCAGTCTTCGAAATTGCACACTGGTTTATTCCTTCCACAACCTTCATGCCAACATTCTCTCCCATAGATCTTCTTGCTCTGAAAGCAAACTGATTCAGCGCCCCAGATAACCATAAAGAAATTACATCTTCTTTACCAAAAGCACAGCAATTCAGAGAAAACAGAATTATACACAGTATCACAACATGCACGAAATATCAGAAATAATTCATTTTTACAATTAAAAGCTTACATGGGTCTCAAATTTCCTTTACCAGAAAATTAAACTCACTACCAATCCCTCGGTAATCCTTCTCCTACCTCCTCACACATCTTTAATTTTTTTTTTTTTTTTTTTATACTGAAAGTTAGGGCAGGTTTCTATGCTGCTGTTTAGTTTATTTTTGTTAACAGTCACTACTCAATTTATTTAAAAATTACTTGTAGAACCAGTGGTCTCATAGATATTTAATTTTTCTGCTTATTTTTAAGAATCATCTTAAATTTGTATAAATAGTATTAATAACAATTTATGTAGTTAAAATTTGAAAAAAATAAATTGAAGGCAAATATTAAAAAAGAGGGAAAGAAATTTGTTGAATCACTGACATTTTTGACACTATACAGTTGCTGTTTATTTCCAACCCCTCTTTTTTCCACAACTTAGAGTGCAGTCCCATAGAGGGGAGCTTCCTAAAAAATTTCAGAGGGTGCTGTTGAGAATTTTTAGGATTATTTTAGAGTTGGTGGTCTCATGAATTTCATTATTTTGCATATTCAATTCAATAAAGTAAGTAGCATATTGTTTTTCTTCTTCATGGAACTCCTGCCCCTTCAAAATAGATCCTGAAGCCCACCCGTTAAAATGTAAGCAGAAAATACACTTAAACAGCCATATGAAAACATAAGATTACACTCCAATAATCCACAGCTTCCCCTAATTTCCTGAAAACAGAACACCTATAAGTTATAACTATAGCCAACAGATCATGAGAGGCAAGTAAGAGTCCTAATAGTCTTCTCATAGATAGCTGGCCGAGCAACCAAAGCTTCAGGAACAGAACAGAAGGTCGTTGTTCTCTTTATTCTTAGCAAACAACTCAGCAGTTGAACAAACTACTATTATTAGCGAACAAAAGCCTACACTTAAGATGGCGCGAATGAATTCCTTAATGAAGATGCTCTGCATCATGCATGCTCTATAGTCTGGGTTAGTGTTTGTAGTTTTCTTACAATCATGATTCTCTATGATCTTTTTCTTTTGTCCTAAAATGTGAATTATGTGCTTGTTTATGCAGGGCTTCAAATTGGTATCCTGCTTGAACAAAACTGTTTGCCTTCCAAGGCCAGCTAACATTGTCTTTGGGCACAGGGCATCAACTGCAAATATTTTTATAGACAATGGTTCTTATAGGGAGTTTCTTGTAAGCCACTTTCACGTTTCCTCTGTTGATGAAGAGAGTGCAGCAGTCGTTATGGTAAGCTTATTGCTAATTAATTATTGTTTTTAAATTCTCCATGAAAGGTACTTGATCAATAATGTTTGTTTAGCAGTTTGTTCAAATAGATAGTTTATTTCTGTATTATTATCTTGGTGAGTAATAAATTGCAGTTTTTTTTGGATATTTGCAGACATGCCTGTCAAATAAATTACAAGTCATTGTTTTCAGAGGTTTGTCTGACTTGGCTGGAGCACAGAAGGGTGAGAATGCAATATATGAATTTGGACCCCTTGCAGCTACGAATGCTGTGAGAGCTACACTGGAGTTCATTAGGAGGTTTCCTCATTTTACACTCTGACAACTCTCTCAACACAAGGACCATAATAGCATCGTGCAAGATAGTTTTTCTTACATCACTTGATATTATGAAGTGCTTTGTAATTCATGATACATTTGGTACTGCTCTGCGCCCACTAGGCATTGAAAGTGAATCATACTAATTTCCATCTAGTGCTTTGATACATTTTGCTCTGCTCTGCCTCTATTGGGCATTCCAATAAGCACAATGATTTTTAAATTGAGAGAAAAGGAAAATAAGACGAAGAAAATTCGTTGAAGGAGAGGTGTTGCTACTAATTGAAATGTTATATGAGTTTTTGTTTATCTTAGCAGAACCAATATACTTGGACTATAAATGTAAAGAAAATATGTAAGTTTCACTGTTGTAAGGTTTTCTATTTGAGTTGGCGTGTGGGCTCCATTTTCTTCTGTTATATTATGTGTAGGTTTATAGGAAGACAAAGTAACTTTTAATTAAGTTTAATATAACAATTGTATTATGATGGATAACTAAAATTAGCTATTATTACCCGATGGACTTTTAGTCTGCTTGTGAAGTTGAATGGTTTGCAATGAGCCACCAGGATCACGCGTCTTGCTGAGTGCAAGACCTTGACATCATAGGGACAAGGCTGGAGTGTAATAACCACCTCGGTTGCTACTATTAAAAAAAAATCCAATTTGGAAAAGTACTAGAGCTTAATCAATTGGCATCTTTCGTAGCTTTGAAGTGTTATCTTCAAAACTTTCTCCATTAAGCCATGGTGCATCAACTTCGACATCACCACTTGTATTACCTACATATAGGTGGTAAACTTTAAAGTTAAGGCCATTTCACAGACCTATACCTAAACCTTGAGGGTTCATGATGACCACACTCATTATCCTTATTGTGAGAAATTAGAGGCTTCCTTTGTTCACCAATGTCGAGAAGGAGGTTCATTCTCTCCTCTTGTGGCGGATCTTTGATCTCACCTTTAAACCATGGCTATTCATTAAGTGCTTAAAGCTATCAACTTAGCCCATTAGTAGTAGTATGATAATATTTTGTCATTGGAATTAATTTGGTTCCACACCAAACATAACCAATCCATAGTGTACAAATATACACAAATATGTGGGGTCATATCATTCTATAGTTCCCCAATTCTTTTAGTGAGTGACTTGAGTGTACATCACATACACAAGTGACTAGCTCATACACATTTCACATATATACAGTGCCTAGCTCTAACATATGTCACATATACACGACTAGCTCCATCATAAACCATAAATATCCAAAGACTAGCTTCAACATATGTCACATATGCGCAGTGACTGTCTCAAGCATACATCACATATATATACAAGGTGACTAGCTCATACACACAAGTACAATATATAACAATGATTGGCTCATACACATCACAAATACAATGGTGACAAGCTCATGTGCACATCACATTACAACAATGACTAGCTCATACATACATTACAGTACATCAGTGACAAGTTGTAATGTCCCCTTTTTCTAGGCCAAAATCTTTTGCAAGGTTAGTCCATCACTTGGTCCCCATGGACTATTAGGATGGTTAGGGGGGCCTTTGAGGGCGTTGCAGACTTGTTCAGTTTGACCTTTTTGAGCTCAGTCAGTGTTTTTCCCAGCCCAATGTTTACCAGGGAGTTCACAAAAGCTATTCTGTCATTTTAACCCTACTTTCTATATTTAGTAAGTCACATGGACATTTCATCCATACTTACTATTTATAGTCAATCACTGGTATGGTCAGTTGACAGAGTTACTTTTTTGGGCGTGATGACATATTTATATCTTGGAGACAATTTGGTATTCAATGATCCTATGCATTTAATTTTAATAACATCAATTATAAAGTTAATTTAAATTAATTAACTTTATACATTATTATAATATATTAAAGGACTTTATTAGAAGTGAGATATAAATGTTTTTAAAGTGCACTTTATAATATAAAGTTAAGTGCAAAGTAAAAAGGAAGTTATAAGGCGAGAAAAAAATAAATTAAATGAAATATAATTCAAATGCAAATTAGGGCGTGGGAGTTATAAAAAGCCATTTGGAACTCATTTGCACATTCATTGATTGATTGTTGAGAAGGTTATTTTGATAAGGGTTTTGCAAGAGGGTGGAGAGTTTGGAAACACTTATTAGCTTTTTGAGGACGAAATCCCTCAGGAAGAACAACTCGGTGCAAGAGTGAAAGATCTCCTAAGCTAGCTTGCAGACAATTCCATTCCAAGGATTATGCATTGCACTTCAAAGATTGTTTAGAAATTTGCAGAAAGATTTGGGGGTTTGCTTGGTGATCAAATTCTCATATCTATAACTTCAGTTATAGGTGATGAGACTTCGAGGTTTTGAATGATTACCAGAAGAATTGCAAGTATATCATTAATCATTGATAGACAAGGTCGATGGCCATGTAGGCATTACATTGCTAGTGTAAACACTGATATTGCACTAGCCTTGAGGCGCAAGGATTGGAGATGTTTATTGTTGCACTTATTCACGTTGGGTGTGAGACCTACAAGGGGTTATTGTTGCTGGACGTGGGGGTTCCGAAGGTACCTATATTGTTGATTGAATGAGTTAAGCCCATATTGGATTGGGCGTGGAGCTTGAAAAGGGAATATTGCTGCATATATGTGAGCTGGGTGAACACATTGTTCTTATTTCTGATCTGGGCATCCATTTTTGGAGGTTCCGACTTGTTGGTTGTGACTACAACACCTTGTCAAAGACTCCAACATTTTTTGGGTATGTTGGATTTAGATATGTTATGATATTTTATGAATTGAGTCACCTTTGTAAATGAGAAAAAGCCTATTTTTTGATTAGAATAGAAATATGAAGTTTTATGCTCATTGTTATTTCAAAAATTGTAATTTTCAAGTTGTTTTCATTGTTGCAAGTTACTTATTATCTCAAACCATCACAAAACTATTGCAAAATACCTTTCAATCACATCAAAAAAAAAAAAACAAAAAAAAACAAATTGGGGTGGGACGTTATAGTGGTATCAGAGCACAATATTTCTTGCTAGCCCAAGGGGTTATCAAAAAAGGAACTTTTAGTTTGAAGTAAGGGTAAAAGATGGCTATAGATAAATCCATGTTTGAATTGATGCAAGAATTTTTTACATGCTAGTTATTGGTTAGCCAGTTGTCCTTTAAATTCATCAACTTAGATTGATTCCATTTCTTGTTGAAGGAAGACCCTGTCGATCACCAACAGTTGGAGAGATCACCATTGCATTGGTGATGTTCCTTTGAATTTTAATTGAGGTACAACTCTCTCTTTTGATATAATTTTGATTTTTTTGAATTTTATGAAATTAGGGGTATGCTTTTGACCAAAGCAGAAAAGGAAAACTAACATCTATCCATAACCATGAAATAGATGCAATTGAAATTGATTTAAAATAACGAAGTCGAAAGGTAAATTGACAAACTATCGATATCATGACTCACAAATCAGACTATCAATAGTAAGCTGACTTGACTCATTGCAATTTCAACATTCACTGAAGATATATGAACAAAACACTAAATAATAGCACATCCTCACAGGGAAGGAATATTCATAACACCTATCAGAGCTCATAGACTTTTTTATAAGCATTAAATATTTTATTCAAAATTCACTACTCACAAACGGGTATCAACACAAAACTATGTCACACTTTTGGCCAATTTATCAGCATAGTTGAATTTAAGTAATTTTAACTAAAAATTAATTTTGGTCAAACATATGACTAAGATTCATTCTAGCTAAGTTATATATTTCCACAATTTTTCCAACTAAAATTGTAGGCTAAATGCACCACTTTGAGTCCAATTTATCAAAAAAAATATTTTTTTTGAAAAACTTGATGTTTCAACAACTTCCACTCATGCAAAAAACATTTTTTTAAAAATATAAAAATTACCCTTTTATAGATCCATAAGTTTAGTTTTCAAAATTAATATATTTAATAGTTTAATTATTATTATTATTTTTCCTTTTTTATTTTTACTAAATGTAGGCTATTAGCACAAAATATTAGGTTGATTACCATGTCAAGAAAAAATAGTAAAACTTATTAAAAAAATTTGAAAAAAATATGATGCCCTAGATATAAGAATCTACATGAAGATGGTATATTTTTTTTTCTATTTTAGGTAAACAATTTATATGAAAGTTGACGTGAATTGGAAACAACTAAGTTTTAATATGTGCACATTTTAATTTTTATTTAAAAATATATATATTTATCAAAATTGGAAAAAAAATAATCCATGCCCTAAAGTTTCAAGTTATAAAATACACAAAAATGAAGGAAAATAAATAAAATTTACTATATATAAAGGGTTTGAGTGTCTCGTACAACTGCATTTTGACATTTATCAACTTAACTAAAATTATAGCGTTAATTTATAAAGAAACTATATTCAAATCAATTTTTTATTTTTTTAAAAATACAAGCATAACATATACTAAAATAAATATTTAATTAGTTTACATTATTTCAAATTTAAAACATATATATATCACTTTTAGGTGATTCAAGTTTAAAAGTTGGATCAAATGTTGACCGTTTCCTTTAGCAAAGTGTGACACAACTTTGTACTTTTACCTAGACAAATTTGAACAATACAACAAATAATCAAAATTGCAAAACTAATCCTTCAATTAAGATCGATTCTCTCTCATGCATCAAAATGCAAGGGGGATCAACATTGTGGACTCTTGCAAAGTCCAAACAAAACATATTTATAGTTTTAAAAGTATAATTGTCACCAAAATCTTGAAATAACCAAAAGAAACTGATTCTTTGAAAGAATTGTAAACATCAATTTCACCATAACATAAACAACTAAAATAATTGTCGAGAAGATGAAAATAAATTTATCACCGAGGAGGTTGGGCATTTGGATCACCAGAGGCTTCATCTAGTGTTGCATTTGTTGAGTTGAAGGCATACATTCTTTGTAATCATTCAGTGCCCAGGTGATGATTGGAATCTCGAATCAATATGGGATGATCACGTTCTTTGTCCTCAACTGCCAAGTTGCCTTGTTAATACAAATGGGCTCCAACTTACATGTGATAAGGGTAGGAGAGTCCTCATGCCAAGATAACACAAAATTGATCGTAGTCAACTTCTTCAATGCTTCTTTATAAAACACATGTTCCCTTGATAAAGTATCAACTACTTTCATGAATTCGTCTTTTAGCTCCTCAACCATGGTAGGACCTTTGTTGTTAGCCTTCATTATTTGACATCTGAAATTAGAGAAGTTTTTATCAAAATTGTTGCTGAGGCGGTTACATTCCTTCATCAACTTGCGTTGTTCCATAAAGTTTTGTTGTATGATAGAAAGCTTCCACTCTATGCTCTTTTTCCACATAATAACCTAGGGGTCATCTTTAGATGAAATAATATTTTTTGAAGCACCTTTCTCCATACCCATTGTGATGTAGGAGCATCCCTGGTTGTAAAGCAATCCTGTATCAACCAAAAACATTTCTTTTCTTGTAGTTAGTCTGTAGTTGTCTCAACAGTTTCTTCTGTATTTTACCATATTATCACTTCTCAGCTTGTGAAGTAGGATATAGCTTCTACACAAGTTCATGTACAACATATCCAAATTTCAAGTGGTTTGCATTCGTTTGTAGAAAGTTATCGCTCTCACAATTTCACTATTAATTCTTTTTCAAAGCATTTAGGGCCTAGTTGGCTCAGTTTGGCTATGTGGACCTTTCCCAGAAAATGCATAGCTTAATGGAACATCATTCAGGCATTTTAGGTCCAAGGGGAACTTTCTTGGAGATCTGCAATGCACTCCTTTTCCTGAAGGGTTATCTTTTCATGTTTGTGGCCGACCTACATGTTTGGTCTCGCATTGGGTTTTTAAAACCTTGAGGCCAACACAAATCATAATTGAAGTTGGAGATTCATATTTAAGATCATTTGTAATCCTTTGGAAAATAGTTGGTGATTGATTAGGGATGAGATGGTTTGATCCAACCTTCTAGGGTTGTGGAATGTAATAAGGCCTTGTGCCAATTGTAATATCTTGTAATACCCTTGTGGCAGGTCTGTGATCCCTAGTTATTCTGCATATGAGGCATATGATGCATGCAATATTGCAAGTTATTGAATCAATGATAGTTCATGTTTATTGAGAATTTCTTGTGTTATTTCTGTTGTGTTGAACTGTAGGTTGCATGGTTGGAAAATCCTTTTTGGACCCTCCATCTATGACTACACCAAGTGGTATTAGAGTGAGTTAGTGAGTCTTGAGAAGGCATTCCTTGTGGTGAACAAATAGTTGACCTGAGGTAGGCTGCAAGTGTTTTCAATTGAGTGCCGACTGTGAAGCAGTTGAGACCTTGTAGCTAGATCGTCGAATTGAGGCAGTTGCACCAGAACCGAGAAGAGAGATGCCGCCAAGAAGAGCGCCAATTATGAAAAATGTGGCTAGATGAATGGATGAAATGTTAGAAATGATGCAGGAAATGAGAGATCGAATGGATGCTGTAGAAGAAGATAGGAGAGGTCTAAACCCTAGACATGCAAATGAAAGTGATGATGATGAATTAGATCATGCTGTAAATCCAAATGAAAAAAACCTAGAATAAGAAGAAGATTAAGATCAGGTAAAGATGTTGAAAGCTATTTCCAAAATTGGTAAAGGACACAGAATTAAAAGATTCAAAATTCTGAGGGAAAATTTAAACCCCAAGGAGATTGATTGATTTAGGATCAATGATATAGATACTGAGTATGAAGAAATTGAGAGATTTGAAAGGTGAAGTTACAAAAACTAAGTTGAAAGGAAAGGACATTGTGTTGCCATATGGTGGAAAGAAGTTCAATTGGATAGAAATAGGAGAGGAAAGGATAAAACCTTTAATGGTAAACCAACTGCCATTTGATGGTAAAAGCCTCCAAAATATCAGGTGAAATCCTCCAAAATCTCACTTATGTCTAAGTTTATTTTAAAATCGAGGATAATGCTTAATTTCTATAGGAAAAAAAAAAGATTTTTTTCTAAGTTTATTTCATTCCATTATTTAACAATTATTATTAATTGTTTAACCCAACCACATACAACTAGAATTTGCAGCACATGGCATCCACACACACCCATGCACAAACATGCACTCTCTAACATATTAACATACATATAGTTTTCTGTCAGCCTAATCCTTGAACCTCCTTTAGGTACAAGTGCTAGTATTAACTTTATATTAGAGGTACTTCTTCAACTATATTATGTGGTATTATCTATATCTAATTTATTTTGATTATTTACATTATATATTTAAATATATAACTTTGTAATATTAAATAGATTTATGATTATTAGCATCTATAATAATCAATTAGTATATTAAATTACAATAGTAGAGTTAACTTATTTAAATATTATCAATTAGTATATTAAATTACAATAGTAGAGTTAACTATATTATATTATTATCTTTCAGTATTAATTGTAAAAAAATGAAAAAAACATCAAACACCATCTGTAATCTATTGTGAACAAATTCCATCATCTATTCTTATCAAAACAATAATGAAAACTAGCACTTGCACTTAAAGGAGGTTCAAGGATTATGTAGATAGCTATATGTATGTTACTATGTTAGAATATGTGTTTGTTGTATGGATGTCATGTGCTACAAATTCCTAGTTTATGTGATTGGATTAATGATTAATAATAGGAGTGCTAGGTAATGGAATAAATTAAAACTTAGACAAAACTAGTTTTTTCCTAAAAATGAAAGTATTAAGGGAGAGGAGACCACTTTGTACCTATGTTTCAATAGTTGTGATAGTAGTTGTTTATATATTAATATTTTTATAGTATTGGTCCAATAGTTGTGCATATAAGAATTTAAAACAGTACAAATAAAAAGAAAGTTGTCATCAAATTGAATAAAAGCATTCTGAATGAAAATAGAATGTTCCCATCTACTACATAATTACAAGGAGAGGCATTCCGCAGTGGCTTAATCAGCTTACATTCTAAGCATTGGCCAGCTTAGGTAGTAGTGAGTTACGCTTAGGTGGCTGAGTGTAGGCCATTTAATTTGTTGCTTCCACCAGCCTTCTATTTACGTTCCTAAGCGATTCACGTAAGAATTGTAACCATCAACAATCAACTGCCCAATTCAATGCATAAGTAAATTCAAATCACTTTTACCGCGCTGCAGAAGTTTGACCGAACTAAAAGAAAGAGAGCATAGAAATGAATTTGGTTATTTCAGCGAACGGAAGGGAAATGCTCTGATAGACATGTATGCAAAATGTGGAAGCATAGACAACGCACGTGAACTTTTTGACCGAATGCCTCAAAGAAATGTGATCTCATGGAATGCCATGGTTGTAGGATACAAGCCCACGCAAAGTTGAATTTGTTGTAAAGGCTTCAGGAACTTTCAAGCAAATGCAATGGGCAGGTGCAAAGCCTTACTTCGCAACGTTTTCCTGCAGCCTCCCTGCCTGTGCCAAGATGCGAACTTTGTAATAGGGTGTGGAATCCGTCAAAGGATTAAGGATGGAAATTTTGTCAGATTTTGTAGTGGCAACTACCCTGGTAGACATGTATGCAAAATGTGGAAGCATTGACAAAGGGCATGAACTGTTCAACCCAACTGAAAAAGGTATGTTTTTTTCCCTCTGCTTTTTGTTTTTTTTGGTTTCAAACCAGCCAGCACATAGTATTTCTTGCAAAATGTGAAAGATAATTTTTCCCATCCTGATGATGGAATAGGAATAGAGACTGTGATCCCCAAGGCTAACAAGAAGATTTCACACATTTTCAGAAAGATGTTAGTTGGTGTTTACAAAGTGTGGTGATAAATGTGAAGTGCGAGAAAGCTCAGCTTAAACAGTGTTTAAAGTGCTGTAATGATTGCTGTAAATTGTGCAACTGTGTTCCGAGCGGGTATTGTGGTAATAAGGATGAATACCCATGTTACAGAGATAGAAATAACTACAGGGGCACATCTAATTACCCATGAAACTTACTCTTGTATTTCTTTTGGTTTAGTGTTGTATGGAAGGTGCTAAAATAAATATGGGTCTGTCATTATACATTTCTAAGCAGATTCATATGAATTTCCTACCACCAAACATGTATTTAAAGGCTAATATAATATTTAAGGTTTGTTTCATATCCCTTGTCTTGGCCACAAGTTTTTGATGCATCTCAATTGAAGCTAGCTGAAAGAAGAATAACTTTGAATTTGTTTGAATGTTAAGAATACTAACTTTTAAATCTTAGTTGGAGAGTAGAGGTTGAATTTATGTAATTATTTAATTTTAAATTATTATATTTTTTTTAATTATTTAAAATAAATAAAAATAAAAATTGATCTTGAAATCACTAGTTCAATATTTTAATTTTTTTAATTATATATAAAAATTAATTATAAAGTTATATTGGATTTTATTATAAAAATTTAACCAAAAAAATTGTTATTTGTGAAACTTTAAAGTCTTAAACACCATAATTAATATCTTTTAGGTTATAGTATGATGGAGAGGTTATAACTATTTTTTTTTTACTTGTGTTGCTATGAAAAATTGGAATATTTTTTTAAGATAGTTAAAATTAATTTCACTTCAAAAAATTGAGTGAATATAAATAATTTCACACAAGAAATTATAGAAGCTACATCAAAGAGACAATTTTGTTTTAATTTGGTTTTTAAAATAAATTTCATGCAAGGTACCACTGAGACACATAAAAGTCTCTAAGTTAGTGGTGGAACTTTCTTAAATTTGCATTATTTCAATTAATGGGATTGTTTGCAAAATAAAAATAGGACCTTAAGCCCTTTCCATGAGATCAAATCTTATGGTACTCTACCTTTGTAATGATTTTGGGTCATTAGACTATTCGATGAAAACATAATCATAGAAATC
This sequence comes from Sequoia sempervirens, assembly GCA_007258455.2. Classification (NCBI taxonomy): domain Eukaryota; kingdom Viridiplantae; phylum Streptophyta; class Pinopsida; order Cupressales; family Cupressaceae; genus Sequoia; species Sequoia sempervirens. Next base: position 24,323 of record VDFB02049495.1, on the reverse strand, counting down.
ACCTAACAAAAAGAAAATGATCACTAGCCATTCATTTTGTTTGAACCAAAATAGTAGATTAAAAGTGTGAAAGCTTTCTAAGTTAAACTATAGATCCATGAGCCCCTTCACATTGAAAACAAAAATAATATGCACTACTAGATCATAAGCTTGCACAACAAATCAAATAAATTGTAGGAATTTGATATAATTTGTTACTAGAGTGCCTTGTTGAACTAGTAGATGTTTTATTTGAGATTGTTAAAGTAGTGTGAGATATTTTTTGAAAAATCTCAAAATAAATTTTAAAAATGGAAAATGTGTTAAAGTCGGAATAAAACCACATGATATACTTTTTGTGAAAAGTAATAAAATGTTTAACATGAATATTAGATAAGATTATTTAATCTTTGCATAAGGACAATTTTGTCCATCAAAATAATGTTTCCTTGACTAATTTGAACTAAAAATAGAACCCTTTAATTAGGGTGAATGCATATCACAATAATTATTCTAGGGTTGTGAGATTCATACAAATTTATTCAAATAAATGCACTAAAAAATTCTTAATCTTTTAATAATGTGAAAGTCTAGGAATAAACATCAACTAGTGTCTAGAAGAATATGTAAAAACAAGAACTACTATTGCAATTATTTATTCAAATAATTTCCCTTCCCATCCATGTGCACAACTCAAAGAGTCCCTCCATGCACTAACTTTTAACAACATAAAACACCACTCCTCCCTTATCATCCAAAATAATCCATCATGTCAAGAGCTTTCTCCAAAAATGCCCACACATGTCCACATCCAATTCAAGATCCAAGTATCCCAGCTAATCCCTTCCATGATTGTTTACCATCTCAAGATCTAATAATCCCTATTGAATAAATTCATGAATGACAATCCTATCATCTTGGTTCCTATATCTTTCTTCAACCCAGTTATCTTATTGTTGAGAAAACTTGAACTACCAATATTCCTTTCTCATCTAAAAATGGATTTTTGTCTTGTTTTCAAAGTAACAAGTACCCCATCAATAATTATATTTTTTAAAACATGCATTATCAAGGAAAAGAAATAGGATTTCATGAGAAAGGCATCTTAGAACCCATCCACACAAAATAAAATATAATATTTTAGGGCCTTGATTATATATCTCATGACAAGTACATTGTTCACTCCTCAAATAAGGCTAAGGAAACTTCTTCCAACATAAAAATTGGTACCTCTCGTCACTCCTCTCACAATATTGTTTCCACCAATAATTTCATCAACCACATTACACCTATCAATCCCATCATCCCCCACTAATCATTTCATCAACTGTATCTACAACCATCCATCCCCTGTAATCATCAATCAAGACCAACATTTATGCATACATCATTGGACATATTCCAACATGATGAAGTCATCGCACAATCCATGTGATGTCAAGATACTTTCTCTCCATGAGACTATACCATCTTATTTGGAAGCACATATAAATATGAAATAATTCACAAAAATATAAGGACAACCACAACATGACATGCCACCATACAATATTAATGTAAGATTTGACCCAATATTAAAATTGATTGAAAAGGCCACTAAGGTCCACCAATAAAAAATAGTGCAAAAAAATAATGTGGATCCTTAATTAAAAGAAATACATGTCGAAAAGGATCATCAAACTTTGCATCTCCATCCACTCCTCCAAATGTTTCTTCTTTCCCTAATTCCAAATATTCATACCCTTCATCCTAATCCCACATAATTTCTCCATATAAATCCAAGCATCCCCATCCTAAGCATCCTACATCCATTTTGGGTCCCTATGTCCCAAAATTAAAAAATTCCAAATTCCCCTCCTAAACATCATCAATCCACTTTGGACCCCTACATCCCATAATCTATAATCCTAATTACCTCATCTAACTCCTAACATCCAAAATCACATCATAACTCAAATATTTAGCCTCCAACATAGTGTATGCAATTGTTAGTCCTCGTTCCTCTTGGTCTCATGACATTCCCTCATGTTACTACTATCCCATCCTTTCATCCAATCATATTTCCACCCCCTATCCATTATCCAACATACTTCCACAATTACATCTTTGTAATTCAACATTTTAAATAACTCATTACCCATATTTCATCTCCTCGTCCATTCCATCTCCCTTGGTAGTATCCTTTAATATTAGAGCTATGTTGGTACACTGTTTAAATTTTGAAGAAGTCTACTTAGCTCTATTTCTAGTAACATCCATGCATACAATGACTATCAAAGTAATTATTTGGAAATCATGGATACTATCATTGATCATGGAAATAAATATTTGAGTCATTCATCCATCTCCCTAGCCCCCATCCAAACTAATTTATCCAAATCATTCTCCTTCATCTATAAACTAGAAATTAAGAACAAATCAAAATAAAAAAAAGTAAAGAGAAATCATCATTCACTCGTGAAAACAATTAGTATGGCACCTTTGATAAGTTCCATGATGAAACTTGGAAAATAGGTGTAATGTAAAAATCCCCCATCTACTCACATCCTATATGTGGGGGAAAATATTCTTTCATCATATCAAGCTCTATCTTATCTACTGCATCCTCCCCATCCATACCTATCTCATCATATCCAATTCATCCTCCTTTCATGCTTTAATATTGATATGGATAAGGAAATAATATCTAAACATATTTTGGACAATACAAGCCTTACTTTCTCTACTAACCCTCCCTCTTACAACCTTCTATATCCATTACACTACATCTAGTATGGGACATGTTATTCCTATCCACCATAGTCCGTATAGATCACATCTTGACACTCCTTCCAATATCCCTAATACATCATCCCATAATCCATCCCATTCCCTATCTAAACAATCCCTCTATCACTTCAGCCTTTTCCATCAACTTGGCTTTCCATTGTCTTTAGTTCCAAGCAATTGAGAAACCTCAACACAATCCATATGCATGCAATCATAATCGATACAATATTACTAACCAATCTAGTGCATCATCCAAATAATAAACAATTTTGTTCCCAACTTCATTGCAAACCTTGACCTATTTTACTCAAATTATCATTAGGACTATATCATTCCCAATCCTTTTTTCTTACTCATTTTCAAAAATACTATCACTAGGATGTACTATTCACAATCCTCCAATTATTTTTATTGTAAAAAATTATATCCTCATTGCCATCATCATCATCATCAATCAAATCAATAAATTTAGCTTGCCTAGGCAAAACATCTTTCCTTTTTTACATTGTTTATGCATGATTTCATGTTTTTCATATTTTATATTTTTTTTCTAAATGCACATCGCTTGAAAATGGTATGGGTGAAGATCTAGATGTTTATTCCCATATCCCATGGTAGGTACTATTATGAAAGATAAAAGCATTCTCATAGTTTTTTTATTCAAGTAAATGATAGTGTCAACAAATGATTCATGTCAAAATGGCTTATGTCATTATGGTTTAGTGTATTGATGATTTCATTTGATGTTTTGATCATCACTCAAGGTTAATATTCCTTATTGTTACTAATCTTATTTTTTATATTTTAGTATAATTAATTGAACTGAATACATAATGTAATTTTAAAAGTGGTCACTTGTGTTTAAAACTATTTGTAAACAAATTTTGATTCAAAATTATTGGAACATGTGATTGGTGAAAAGGTACATGGTGAGGTGAAGGAGAAAAAAAATGAAAAATAAAGGAAATAACCTGTTTAGACCCATGGGTAGACTATCTAAATTTTGTGATTCAATGACTAAATTATTTGTTGTGAACATTTCATGATGGGATCTAAATCCCTAATCTTCTCATGAATATGTGACTATTTGAGAGTTTTGGTAGCTAATGGCCACCTAAAAATCTACCCAAATTTAGTTAAATCCACTCTAAGCACTTGTATTAGCATACAAAGAAGATATGAACTATGTTTGGGTGTGTTCATAATATGTAAGTAGTTGTATGAATAAATCCTATTGTCTAAAAGAATGGGGAATCATTCCATTCAAAGGCTTCTTGGCATATTGCTCATTTGGGTTGATTTATTTGCATATTTGTTATTCCATCATGTTTACTAGGTGTTGGCATTGCTTGGCATCATTCAATATATAATATATGTGTTTTTTAAATATTAGTTTTATTTGTTCAATCTCAATTATTTATTACTATTTTTAACTAACATAAGGAGAATGATGTTTTTTGGTTAATTTAAATCTTTATTTGATGCTTTGTATTATTATTATAGTTTACCTTCAATAAATTATTACACACTTTTAAATATGTACACTAGTAGGGTTTGGTAGTACTAAGTGTCTATTTTAAAATATTTTTTTAGTAACAATGATACAAAGGGGTAGATTTTTTCCTTATGTTTATGGAACCATATTGTTAATATTTTATATTGGTCACTATCTCAATACGTTGTTACAGTATTACAATTTGCAACTATAAAACCATAATTGGAGCCAAGCTTTTCAATGCGTTATGATTTTGTTATACTCAAGTATGAGATACCCCTTTTGAATGATTTTTATGATAAATTTTTATCTCTTTAAATACTCTTGGAAAACCATGTTATCATAGTTAATGAGTCTAAATATTTCATAAAAAGGTTCCCTAAGATGAATGAATGGTGAATGAGTATGTATCCTAGTGTTTAGACTATTTTATGTTAATGATGGATTGTGGGATACGGTCATTGGTAATATTAGTGGCTATTTGCAGCAATCTCGAGGAATGAATTTTGAATAAATCACATAATTTTAGAAAATATAGGCCTGATTTAAGCCCTAAAAGTTCCGTTCTGTTGATTCCATCAGCAGGCCTGACTAAATAATTCCTCCTTTTAGATCAAACTCCCCTTGGATAGAACCTCCTCGCCATATTTTAAAACCATACCTTATAAATGCCTCTTAAGCACCTCCATCAAATGCTGGATAAAAAATCACTTTGATTTAGATTTTGGGGACAAAAGTCAAATTCATTTAAAATTTATTTCAATGATTATGGTATTTAGGAAATGCTTATATCCAAATGAATATAATTTTGAAGGTTTTGGCTTTATATGCATTTGTTTCTTTTAAGTTTTACAAACATGTTTTCATCTAAATGAATTTTTGTTCTTCTGCCATGGAAAAATAGAAAGATTATCAAAAAATTGAAAAATATGAGGCACCAGATATTAAAGTCCCGCAGATCCATAACAAAAATAAACAAAATCTTTGACATATATTGAAAAGTATAAGAGTATACCAAAGCATGGTCTGAAATCTTCATAATTTGTTTGACTTTGAAACGATTATGGAAATATTCAATAAAAACTATCTAACTAAGTAGCTTAATTTGGAGCATTTCAAAGTTAAAAATCTAAATTTGAAAGAATTAGAATTTAATCCTTCACGGAAAAAAAGTTATGCATTATACGGTGTGCGTCACTTTTTAAAAATGTTGTTTTCTGAAAAAAATCAATTTTAGTGGGAGATGGAAAAAGAAGTGCAATTTTATTCCCAAAAAATCTTGAAAAAGACATTTTTACACCCACACAAAATCTATTGGCCTGCACCATCTCTCAAATTCCTCATGCCTTAGAATTATAAGTCTCAATGTAAAGACTTTAGTTAAAAATACAATTTCATGTCTAGCTGTCAGCTAAAAATTGTAAACTACCTTTTATTATGGATCAATTCATAATGATTAATGAGTAGCGAAACCCTATTATGGGAATGGGATAGAATGAGAGGGATAAATCATATTATCTAATGTATTTAATCTATGGCTACACGATGTTGAACCATAAATTAATACAATTACAAGATAACATGGAATATTCCTATTCACATGTATAAGTGTCATGGTCACATTACTAAACTTGAAAATTGATTTAGTTGTACTATCACTACTATGTTTAAGAAAACATGCTATATAATTAAGTTTTTTGAAATTATTATTGTACTTGCTTTAGTCTTGAATATCTTTAAATCTCACCTTTCTATCATTGTTGCATTGTGATAATGAAAGATAGTCAAGGGTATAAAGGTGGATCATCATGCGGAAAATAGGGCCCTTAGCGGCAAAAATTCAAAAAACTTCAGAGTTAGGCAGCCGGATCGAAAAACGAAGGGGTACAAGAAGTATCTGGTATTATTTCCAAAATATGCAAGAAGAATCTGTAGTAAAATTGAATGTAGTTTCTAAACTGGCATTAGGTCGAGCAAAAAAAAATCTATTTGGTGAAAGTAATCTGAAACCTTTAACGCGCGGTAATTTAAATTTGCGGAAAAAATATGAAGTAGCTTTTCTCATCACCCACCCGCAATCCGTTGGGCCAAAATGATAATATTTTTTATAATATTTTAGATGCTATAAGTAGAGACCTCGCCCCAATGTGATGCATATTTTTGTAATTCTTTTAAAAGTAAATAATTAATTATGACTCTTTTATTACAAACTCCTTTAAAAATATAAAAAACTCGTGAGGTCTGACCAATCTTTAATCCTTGGCTTCAAAACTTCATGAATTCAATTTTCCTTTTTTTAACTTCTATAGTATGTAGCTATGAATGACGACATTTTGATTCAAAAAATGATATCGCTTAAAAGTTTATAGGATGTTTTCAAATCACCATCAACTGACTTTAGTCAATTTGAATAGAAAATGAATACCACCACTTATTAACTTGGAAGAATAATTTATATCGCGGAAAGCCGAATCCTTTAAAAACCCTCCTATTCCATCAATTCTGTGGGTAAAAATAGTCACGCTCACATGTACCCAACGTCCACTCACTTTTTGGCCCATCATGATCCTACACATACCCTCAAGCCCTATCATGTTCACTCATTGCTAATTGAATTTTCATAAGGTCGTAATTGTTGATAGATAATGTATCTATCATAAGATTAGTATTTTACTTTTATTTAGTCACTACTCTATCACTACATGGTAACTTATAAATATTGTTTGATAATTAGGGATTATAGATTCCTTATAGTTCAATAAATTTTAATTTGTTTTAATCCTTGGGATAATTTAAATTATTGACTTTAATGGTTAATAAGGACACCTTGTTTTGTAAGTGGTTACTTATAGGTTAATTATAAATAGTGGTAATAGATGAAGCTTATGGAGTCCCACCTATTCTCATATGTTCCTAGTCAACCTATGCATAATTTGATAACCATATCTAGTTAAGTGTAAATAACATGGAGAGTCTAGTGGATCAAGGTTGAGGGGTTATCTACATAAAGAACTCAAGGTACGAGGTGAGGTAGTTCCCTATCCCTCTTTATACAATAGTATTATATTATTATGTGTTGGTTAGATGCCGCCACATGGTAGTTAGATTTATATAGTTGTATTGCATGTCATCTAAACTATTAAACTATAGAGGTAAACCTATTATGTATCAAACACCAAAACCTTAGCCAAGAAACATTATGAATACATGTTCAATTTATTCTTGATTTTTGTTATGACATGTAGCTTCCCTATGTTATGTACTCAATTTAGTTCTCTCCTAGTGTGTTATTTCCATGATATACTTCCTCTCCTTTGACTTTAAAAAACACTTGGTTGGTGTCATGTATTAATATTACATTACAGTTCCTAGCACTCATGAGGTATGAATGTATAGTTATTTAATATTTTTTTGTCTATTTTGAGAATATCAACATGTTCTTATTTCTAAGTTTGATTAAATTTGAAGTGGATGTAGGTATTTATCAATTTTTGTACTTAACTAATTTCATAAAGAAGGATAATATGAAACCCGTCTAAAATAAAATTCCAAATTTCATGATACATCTAAAGTAGTTTTAATATTAAGATTCATTAATTAGAAGGTGGTATTGCTAATTTGTAAATTATTCTAGTTGCGCCTGTTTATAATGAAAAATGAATTATGCAAGAGTTATTGGTAGGTCGTATTATTGATATTAGGCATTCATCCTTATTACCATAATACCCGCTTGAAACATAGTTGGACACTTTACAACAATCGTTGCATGGTTTAAGCCAAGCTTTCTTGCACCTCACCTCACATTTATCACCAAAAATATTAACATAAAAATGTGAGAAATCTTCTTATGAGCCTGGGGATCACAATCAATATTTGTATTCCATCATCAAGATGGGAAAAAGTATCTTTCACATTTTGCAAGCAATACTAGGTGCTAGCTGGTTTGAAAAAAGAAAAATTGACAGGAAAAACTTATTTTTTCAGTTAGGTCAAATGGTACATACCCTTGTCTATGCTTCCACATTTTGCATACATGTCTACCAGGGACTACAAAATCTGACAAAATTTTTGTCCTTAATCCTTTGAAGGATTCCACACCCTATTACAAAGCTCAAATTTTGGCACAAGCAGAGAGGCTGCAGGAAAAGGTTGCGAAGTCTGGCTTTACACCTGCCCATTACATTTGCTTGAAAGTTCTGGAAGCCTTTTCAACAAATTCAATTTTTCATGTATCATGCAATCATGGCATTCCATGAGATCACATTTCTTTGAGGCACTCGATCAAAAAGTTCATGTGCCTTGTCCAATTTGAAAATTGGGCAACGGAATGATCAGAGCATTTACTTTCCATTCGTTGTTATGCTCTCTTTCTTTTAATCCGGTCAAACTACTGCAACGCGGCAAGTTGATTTGAGTTTTCTTATGCACGAGAATTCAGTGGCTAACTGCTAACCATTACAGTTTACGAGATTGTTTAGGGGAATAGAAATGGAAGTTGGTGGAGGCAACAAATTTAATGGGCCCCACACCAGCCACCTAAACGGTCAACACTTAGAGTGTGTTGGTTAAGCTCAACCGTAGACACATATGCAAAATGAGGAAGCAAGACAAGGCACGTGTACTGGAAAAATGCCTTTGGAAGATGTGGTCTCATCGAAAGCATAAAAATTTGTTTCTTTTTATCTTCATTAATGTTAATGTGATGACAAGCACAAGACAAAGGTATTCATCTATCAATATTTTGAGAATGTTCTATTATATAATATTTCCTTAAAATAAATCTGAATTTAATCTATTAATCCAATAAAATCTCATTGAAGGTTAGATTTTATTTTATTTTCCTTTCCTTTTCTTCCATTTCTTTTATTGTATTCTATTTTATCGTTATTTCCTTCTTCCATTTATTAAGATTATAAATGGTTTTCTAAATAATGGTGACATTATTTTTAGGCTGGAAAATATCATGTATTTATCTTACCCTACGCAAGGGAGAAGATATTCACAATACTCACAATAATTAAATAATTTTAGCAATAAAATGAATGCTAAAATGATTTTAATTAATTTGAAAGCCATCCTGTGCAATCAATGCATCCAAGAGGAAAACACATCAAAATATCAAAATAAATTGACACTTTAAAACACCGACCATTTAATCTCCTATATTTTTATTTCAAATGTATATGACAATTATTTTAAATGACTTAACATGGAAATCTATCAAATTAGCTAATGCATTTAATTAAACACTTTCTTATACCTTATTGTATTTTATAAATATTCACAATATAAGATGAAGATATTTTAAAACATATTGTAACTTCAAGTGAAATATATATTATTCTTTCTAATAATATTCACTTATATAATTACTTCTCGATTAAAATATGTTTTATCTTTTTAAACTATTCATTTGTCTTAACTATGTTATAAATCTCACACAATCAATAAAATCCCTTTAATCTCTACTAAACCAACTTGCGTATTAGCATTCCTAATAATAGTTAAATTATTCCATAAACACTCAAGGAAGCCAACTTATATTTTAGGAGTAAAATAACACACCAAAACGTCATGAAGTTTTATGGGTTTCACACAGTAGGGATCTTGAATCACAATTATTTGGATTATAGTTCAATAAATAAATATGAAATGAAGCAAAACAAGGTAAGGTTATTACTTACCTTATCCATACGAAGCTTGATCCCACCCTCTTGATTCCCTTATGTTAAGCCTTAAATTATACTCATGTTCCAAAATTTTCGGCTATACCGTCAACTCTTCAATATTCCTCTTACGAACTCTCAAAGATTACCTTTCAATTATCAAAGGTTATTGCTTGAAAGAAAAGGAGGACTTGGTGACATTCTCTTGTGAACTCAATCACAATCATTAGTATATCATAGTTACACATTTGAAGCAAAATGAACTTAATCATATTCCACATGCCATTTACAACATTAAATACAATCTAGGATCAATAGTAAGTGACCTTTAATGGTACATCTCAAGTCATGAGAGGGTATATGAAATGGTAAAAATACACCTTTCATTGTTTATATCTATTGAATAAATATCACAAATTTATGCTCACCATTATAACATCACTATTGTAAACAATATGGCAGGTTAAGAAGAGTAGTTTTTTGTTAATAAGTAATTATACATATTAACTACCACTAATTGGGTTACATATGCATATGAAAGAGAGATGTGCAACATAAGAAATTCTTCAAGAACTAGAATTTGTTAACCTTTCTCATGAGAAGAATAGCTATCACTACCAAATCATTATTGAATACATCTAATTAATTATCACTTAATAAATATACCCTTGATATATAGTTAAAGAATTTGCTACTATTGAATAAAAAGGGTGGTCCTTACACTAACAAACTAGGAAAGGGCTACTGCTCTAAAGAATATACCTCCTTTAGCACTTCCTATTTTCTATGGACTGGTTACAAAGGATCCATAAAACTTTATTTTTGAGTTTAGTGTGCTATTCCAAAGATATAACTACACCACAGATGTTCACCAACTCAAATTGTTCCTAGCTACATTGAAATATGTTGTTTTGCATTGGTTCATAGGGTTGGGAAGAAATGATGTTCCCAATTATAATATAATGAAGATGAAATTCCTAGAGAAATACCAAGATTAATATAGAGGCACAAACAGAAAGAGGGAAGACATCTTTAGGATGTCATAGAGAGAAGATGAGTCATTAAAAGATTATGTTGAGAGGTTTTATTTTTTCCTCGAGAAATCACATCAAAATAGACTTTCTATTGACTCCTTAAAGCTAGTATTTTTAAGGGGTACCATGAAGATTGCATGGATTCTCTAAATCTTATTGGAGTAGGAGACATCTCTCATATAGCTTTTGATGAAATTTGTAAAGTTTGTAGAAATTACTCTAGGTCATTCATTAAGAAGAACAGGGATGACTGTCACCCCTTCTCTCAACAAGTCATCCTCAAGAGTTTCAAGGGTGGATCTTAGCAATCTTCTATCCAACATGAAGGAGGACATCATTAGCCACTTGGCTACCCAACTGGATACCCTCTATATTAAGAAGAATCAAGAAGAAGTAGAGGCAAACCTCATATAATTTTGTCCATGCTACCATCAGAAGAAGATCGATTGCAAGTGCAAAAAAGTTGCCATCAGAAGAAGATCAATTACAAGTGAAAAAAATTTGGCTAGTATCTCTGAAGACAAACAAGGGAAGCCATAATTTTATTCCCTGGAAGATGAAGAAGGTCAATTTTTTTACATTTCTCAATGCAATCCATGGAAACCAAGACAAGGTATGCCACAAGATCCCTTGACCTAGAATATGTCATTTCAAGGTAGTAATTCACACTTCTCAAATTGGAACCCTCAACCCTAGACAAATATACAAAATCCATAATGCTCAATTCTCTAAGCCTATAATTGGACTCAACAACAACAAGGTATATGGCCACCACATAATTACCAAGGACCAAATTATAGTTTCCAGTGGCCACCCTAACAAAACCAATTTCCATCACAATAAATAAATGGAACTCTCATCAAGAATACCTCAATTTACCTAGGAGATTTAACCATGAATAAATTACAACCAATGGATCTCAAACCTACACCTACTATATTACAATTAGAAAATAGGTCTATAGTGAAACCAAAGGGAATTATAGAAGACTTGGTTATAACATTAGACTCATGGGAATACCTTGCATACTTTATGGTGTTACAACCTAAAGAAAACCTTGTAGGGTACCCACTAATTTTAGGGAGACCTTGTTTGGATACTACATATGCCTTCATAGGATGCAAGTATGGTAACATGATCATTTCCAATGGAAACGTGACCAAAAATCTAGTCCTTTTTCCACTTGCCCAGCCACATACAGATTTGGAGAAAACTATATGGCCTACCTTATATGAGGATGATCAATCCTCACTATGAAAAATGATGACTATCAAGAATGAAATCCTATGTTGGAAACCAAATATGAAGATAAACTACTTGCAAAAATTATGCAAAATTCTTATGGTAGGGACCAGTAGCAATATGACTGTCGGATATGCTTGTAAGACCCTTTGCAAAACATAATCCATGTCAATGCATCCAAATCCATCTCTCAAATTTTCCATACATTATGTCCCTATAATTGTACTCCAAATATAGTAGGCCTTGATATTTCCTTTGTCAAAACATCATCCTTGACTATAGATATAACACTAGGCAGGACATCAAATATAAACAATCAATTAATTGTTGCACAACAGTCTTCACTATTGAATGTGTTGCAAGCACACATAGTTACATTCACATGGGATTATCATGATATGAAAGGAATAGACCCAAAGCTACGCATGCACAAAATTTACATCAATGATGGCTACAAACTAGTAAGGCAACCTCAAAGAAGAATGAACCCAACTGTATGTGACATAGTTAAGGTAGAATTACAAAAGTTACTAGATGCAGGGTTCATATATCCAATATTTGACAATCAGTGGGTGTCTCCATTAGTAATTGTACCCAAGAAGGGAGGTAAATGGATAATTTACATTGATTATTGTGAGTTAGATGCAACAACCAAAATAGATCACTTCCCCCTTTCATTCATTGATCAAGTGCTAGATTAATTAGTAGGGAAACAATACTTTTCCTTCTTGGATGAGTTTAGTGGATATAACCAGATCAAAATAGCTTTAGAGGACCAAGACAAGATAGTATTTACATGCCCTTGGGGTATATATGCCTATTTTTTCTTTCCAGTTGAGCTATGGAATGCCCTTGCCACATTCCAAAGGGTAGTATTGAGTATATTCTCATATTTTTCTCATGATTCCATGTAGATTGTCATGCCCATAAATTTAACATGCTAACATACAACACAACCAAAAAAAATTCTTTTTAAATACAATAATTAAGTTAATATCCTCTCAAGCTCTTAGGGTGTAACAATAACTCATACTCTATTCTAGATATTCACATATAAGTATTGTTATTCACCTACGATGGTTGAACTTATGTTAATCGTATGACCACTAGGATTGACATTGTTTGAGCATGTAATTTAGTACCATTCTTAAATCTAATGTCATGCACACATTCTAATGTGGATCTAACACTAATTCCACCAATTGGTTTTTTATTTACTACAAACTTTTCAAACGTCATGCCTAACATGATGGCTAACGTGTGCACTTGGTCACATTTTCCAAGCAACATCATTGTGAGCACGCCACCCAGAAGGTGAGGAGAGGGTAGGTGAGGTGATTATGACAAACCTAGTTCACTTATTCTTAATGAATTCTAACCGATTTTTAGGTTGTTATATTGCAAATAATTCACCTTAAGGGAATTGCTTCATAGGATAGTTCCCTGGGCTTACTATACGAAATAAGAAATTTTCCATGACAAGGTCTAGATTGAAATGTTTTTCCTTACAAGTCTACAATTCTTTTATTGCTCTAGGTTTTAATTCTCATCATAGTACTAACTTATTTGAAAGGTCCTTAGATAGCCATCACTATACATACTTACGTTGGGGTATGTGACAATTATTTGTTCCATCTAAGTAGTCCCTGATTTAAAGGTTTACTCTAAGAAGAAAATTTTCAATTAAATTTTTCTAGGCAAGAATATTTTACTTCTATCTTCATTTCATGAAATTAATTCCTATACATTATTTCCATCACAAAATTAAATCATTTTATAATTTTTTTTATTAAGAAAACCATAAATAAATTAATAATCACTAACATTTTATTCAAAATTTACTAATGAAGATATTAATAAATTAATATTATTAATATAATACTAACTTAATTATTATTTTATTGACTTTATTATAAAATTATTAATAATTAGGATGCATTAACATTTTTATTAACTTCACTAAATTTACTAATATTTTATATCTTTATTAACAAAATTACTAGGGAGCTTGGATTATATTTAAAATTCCTTTAAATAGACACATGAATACGCCTAATGGAATTTTCCTAATGTTAATTTCTTTAATTAAAGAAAAAGACAATTTTATACCACTAATTTTGTCTTATATGTACTTTTCTTCCCATCCCACTTTAAAAGAATAGAATTAAAGGATTTAAGTATATATGTAAAAATGTTAGCTTTTGAGATTTGGAAAGATGGAGGAACACACTTTTCTGAGCGTGCCTAAGCATTCTAACAGGATTTAAAAAAAAAATTCAAGTCATTATGTGTATCCAACAATGATTTATGGATCTCATTTCCCTGGTAGGCATTTTTTTTCAAAGTTTTTTCATGATTCAACCTGTAGATCACCCCCTTAGTTTTCAAGAAATTCCTTTTCTTTGAAGAATCAAGGGTTTCTTATGAATGGGGGTTTTCATCCTTTTTAGAAATAGGGGATCTCCAATAATGGGGGTTTTCATCCCATTCAGAGATCTAATCGCTTCAATGGGAACTCCTTCCATCCGAGAAAATCACTCAACCAAGCAATATAGTTGTCTTTTGACATTTGCGGGTCAGAGTTGAAGATTTATGCAGACTCTCATTTAGTTTCTTCTCATTCTTTTGATCGAACCAGGGAATCTAAAGATTCTAGAGATCCCTTCAATCCAAAGTTTGATGATGTCGAACAACTAGATATTGATGTACCTCTGGTTACTTTTCTGAATAGTATTGTTAGGAAACAAGAAGATTGCTACAAGATTCTATAGTTACAGTTACAAAATGCAAAATGAAGTAGATCTAAGACTTTGTTCTTGTCTGAGTCACCTTGCTATGAGAGAAATGGTGTTGGAGTTTTTTATATTTGTGGTTTGGAAGGAGGGGCTTAGGATCCATCAACATTTCTAAATAATCTTCCTCTAAAAGCTCCTTCTCCTGCTACCTTTCCTAATAATGTGGATTTGGGGATGAGGGTTTTAAATGAGCAGCACTAGAAAATGCAGAGACAATATTGCAATCCTTTTCATCAAGGTGAGAGGTATTCAAACAAGCAACATTGGCAAGTGAAGAAGCAAAATAAAAATTGCTCCTATTCACAAGGTGTCACTCAACATACAAGTTATTTTCGACAATGGTAGTCTGAGGATGTTCCAACTGTCAAAGTTCTTGAGGATCTTCTCAATGATCAATCGTAGAATCTTCGAGAAATGTAACATCCATCCTCTTAATACTCAAGTAATCTCAAGAATTTACTAGAAGGTAAATCAACTTAGTAAACATGAGAGAGGTTTTTTCTTTTTTCTTTTTATCATTTGCATAAGCATAAGAATAAAGTATAACTTTTCTAGATAAAATTTAAACTTGAATTCACATGTAATCATAACTGGAATCAAGATAATTCCTTACAATATTCATTTATATCACATAAGATACACTTAGCATAAAGAATAGTTTTACCTCATAGGTTTTGACTGTCGTAAGCCAAAACATGGAGTTCACTGCATTTGGAATGTTGATCTCTATCTTTACAAGCCTTAGAGAGTCTACTGCTACAGAGGGAGAGCATCATTCGAGTGATTTTCCTCCAACCACAGACTCAAGTGGTCCCCCGTGCACTTCCTAACTGGAAGTGACCTGGCCCTTCTC
Organism: Sequoia sempervirens; assembly: GCA_007258455.2. Classification (NCBI taxonomy): domain Eukaryota; kingdom Viridiplantae; phylum Streptophyta; class Pinopsida; order Cupressales; family Cupressaceae; genus Sequoia; species Sequoia sempervirens. The sequence continues at coordinate 8,490 of VDFB02049495.1, read as the reverse complement.
GAAGAGTATAGATATAAGGAACTGTCAAGTTTCTCCATCTCAGTCCTAGGGATGCGTCCTACAAAACTCAATCGACCATACAACTCTAGATCCCTTCTAGCTACGTATGCTCATTCTGATTGGTCATGCCATCTAGACACTCACCTCTGACTTTTCTTGGATCTATCTCATCCTATAGTTTACTTACTTTATTTGGTACTTTAGACACAAACTAGTCTGTATAGAAAATCCATTTTAGCCAATCTGACTTAGAACTAATCCTTAATCTAGGATATTCATTCAATGTAAAAATTTAGGTATTTCAAACCTTTTAAAAGTCCCTTATTGCATCCTTGTAATATCTAGGGTTTATGACTTCCTGTCATTTTACTCTCAAGATTCAATACCCAACATCTTGATGCGTTAAATCGAGTTTCAACATTATCGTAGAATCACTTAAGGTATTAAAAAGACTTCCTGCCTTGTTCTATTGTTTCTCGACCTTTCATTGTCAATCAATATACATATATATATACAATGTCATATCTGACATAAGCGTTACATATTTCCTATATCCTCCTTGTTTCAATACTAGGGTTTAGCTTCTCTAACCCTATACATGGAAATATCAAACATCCTTGTTCTCCAAAGATAATAGCATTAATGAAGCAAAACATAAGAGCAATTACTTCTAGTCTTACCTAGACAACTTAGCATTTCTCAAATTCACATTTCATATAATATGAATAAACATGACATTCAAGGAATATTCTCATTGATATGTATATATATATATATATATATATATATATATCTTAATCAGTGTCGTTACTTCTCATGTAGTTTGTACTTTGACTAAGTTCAATCCTTCAACCTTAATAGGTTAGATTCGTAAGAGATAATAAATTGTTTCCAACTTCCTTGTCTACTCAATTTTATTCACCTTCGAATAAGGATAGGGTATAAACTCATATGATTATCATTCTTTATATAACTATGTCGCATATACCTATAACAACAATCTCAAGTACAATAGACATGTAGGTTGAGTTTCGGTCTCCCATCATCCCCTTCTCAAAGTTGGTTATGACAATGATACCAAGTATTGGAATAACGAAATTCCTTTGTACACATAGTTCTAAAATAAGTTCAATAAAGGCTACAAGATCAACATCAATACATTGACAAGATCTCTTTCTCTCTTGAGAACCATGACATAAGCAACCAATGCTATCAAAGGCTATCTAGGGTTCCACATTTGTGGGTCACCTATTTCCTTAACATGCAATACAAAATTGACAAGAGGAATTCTCTTTCCTACAAAGAAATATTTTTCTATGTTGAAATCTCCTTACTTCAATATCATGATGATATCTTCTAATCCAAAAAGTCCCTAGAGAGAACTAGTAAGATTCCATCTATAGAGCTATCCTAGTCTTTAACATAGACTTAAGGATCTATTTCCATTTTCCTTAGTTTCCCATTACTACCGTAAATCCAAATTCAATAATAAGTGACAATACATCATAAGTATAGTGCACTTTAGTTTTCTCCAAACCACTTAGGTGTTATACAAACCCTCATTACTCTAGGAATATGAATGTGCTATAAAAATAACCATTCTTTGACTAACGTCAATCGAATAATCCTAAAAGTTTTATTCACATATCAATACTTACATTCCTATTGATAATGTAGTGTTCACTATCTTTCAACTTAAATGAATTATGAACTCATACCAGGGTTTCCTCGATACCTCGAATATTCTAAAACATAGTTGTTAAAATCCTTAAGTGTTAGCATATCTCCGACCTTGGATATTCCAAAAGAGATTAATATCTCTCTATTGCTTTGGATGAATGATTTTTCTAGCACAAGCTAGATAATGTTTTCAAACCTTATTCACGTGTTTGGAAAACATATCTATTTTAATATCCCTGCTATTGCATAGACACTCCACTGAGATATTCATCTCTGGTTATTGTTAACCACACTAGATATAATTTGAACGATGACATAATGAATTTAAATATTAGTGTTGAATAGACTTTAAAGCTCAATCTGTATACATAAGAACTCCCAACCTTTTTGTTTACTTCAAGACTTACGGTAGTCTTAGAGGTGTCATAACTCCCAAAAATTCTATTGCCAAAGTGAATCTTATGTTACCAAAGTTATGTTGAAACTTACTTGATAATAAGGTCGTCTCATACCTGAGCGATCCTCCTAGATATACTCAGATGTTATAGCTTGCTTCCCTTCTAGTCTGTGACGTCCTCCTTGTGATACGACACAGCAAAAAGTTTCTTCCCAACTGGCTCGAGCTTCCTCCTTCAGTATGTGCCCACTCCTATGAATGATATTTAGGGACTGCCCTCTATGCATACTGCCATCCATGCATGATAAATGCAAAATGGATTTATTCCTGATGCTTTAGAAACTCTCTCGCAAATGACATTCCCCACTCCCCTGGTGTAAAGCAACTTCCGCCACTTTTTTGAGCATCCCCCAACTTCCTGTGCTAAAAATGGGGACTCAAGAGAAAAATGTCCTCCCTTGTGTCCATCGTGGGATATATTCTCCAATGCCTGTCCTCCACATTTCTGTAACCATTTCTTGATCTCATGCAAACAATTTTCCTTTCTTCCCTCATTTCTTTTATCCTCTTTATGTTCTTTAAAGATAACTAAAGGCCACTCCTAGTGGTCTACAACAACACTTCTCATGCATGGGTGACTCAACGAATGATAAAAACCAATCGATCATCTTCATCACCAAGAGTCAGTTCTTAATTACCATTTTCTTTTACTGGAACCGTTCTTGGTAAGCCCGGTATCTCCACCATGCCGCGGATACATAGGTAAGGTGTTTTCCTTAAAATGAGTTTAGCTCGCAACCAAGGAGTGGAGTAGTTGGTTATGTTGACCACTCTCCCATAATCCTCCATTTTCTCCTATTAGGTATAAAATATTCTTATAGATCATGTTAAACATGTAAATACACATGTCAATAAAATATTGCTTAAACAATGCATACTAATGTCATTATTCATCATTCGACAAGATGTGTGAATGGGGTCGAGGTACTCTCCCCCTCACAATCTTGTAGAACATCAAAATCAAACATATAAATAGGTTAATATATTGGTATTTCAACCAGGAAATACCTAAACTATAGCTAAACTACTAGCATATATATATATATTTATTCTCTTTCGATTATATCCATTCAAACACGAGAAATAATGACTATCAATTAATCCTTATCGACAGTCAAACTTTCCTTAACATTAATCAACAACTGTCGAATAGAAATATTGACTTACACCCAAAGGTTGAGCACCACTTACTTGACTCAACTAGGTTCACTAATTAACACCAACACAAGACTTAAGATGGCGATAACCTGTTTAGTCCTTGTATCTATACCCTTCTCTCCAATGATGCTCTCCCTCCCTTTCTCGAAGGGCGGAAACCTGATTCCTTAATGCAACATGCCATCACCAACTAAATATTAGTGTATTATTAATCATTTCATAATCCTCATGAAGTCATCACATCTTGACTACTTTTAAACACATGACAATTTTAGTCAAATAAACGTAACTCAAGAAAACATTGATTTCTCCAGACATTTTTCCTAAACATCTAATCATTGAATCATGCGTAATCATCTACTAATTACGTCAAAAGTAAAAAGTAAAACAGAGTTAAAGTTAGGGATGTAACAATATATATGTATAGTATATACACTTATCCATATGATGTCGGTGGATGGACACTCTCATACAGATGCATTGATATAGATATACCTACACATACGTGTACATAGAGGCATTTAATTTTATACATATATATATATATATATGCATATATTCAATATATTGTGTTTATTATATGCAAATACTATCTTGTCTGTACTCTTGTATATATATTGAATGTATACTTACATTGTTGGCTTATGATAAATATATGTAAATATATATTAACATTTATGTATTTACATACATATATATATATATATAAATACATGATGCTATTTAAATATATATATGGATATTATATATTATATATATAATAATATATATATTTAACATATTATATATATTAATAAAAATTGACTATCACTTATCATGATAGAGGCCGATAAATAAAGGTTGATTATAGTCATTATGAATATGTTATTAGAAGCTAATAGAAGAAACTATTGAATAGGACAACTGAGAGGGGGGGTGAATCAATTGTCACATATTTAAACCTTTAATTTGGTCACCAAAACTAATACTTAAAATGGATTAAATGATTAATCATCAAATTTCAATGTAGAAACTCAAATCCAACACATAAACACAATAACACTAGATTTATGTGGAAAACCCAATGAGGGAAAAACCACGGTGAGGATTAACTCACACTATAGAGAATATCAAAACTGATTACAAATAGGCTCATTGTCTGAAATAAGGCTCACTGCCTGAAATAAGAACTCACTGTCTGGAACAATCTTGATTCACTGTCTAATAGGGCTACAACCCATAGGACTCATTTCCATAGAGATACAAAGAAGACAAATAATACTTGTTATAGAGAGACTACAATACCAATGCAAAAAAGGATTCCAACACAGTCACTCAATCAACTTGCATGAATGATAGAGTTCACCTTCTGCTCACTCCATCCAAAAACTCACCATTAAGCTTCACACTAATCTCCCACACTCACAAATTACAAACACACACACACTTACTGAATAGAATCAACATCACATAAAACTACACTTTCTCTTTTCTCTTATTACTCTTCTTCTTTGCTCTTGCATCTTGACTTCATCATTAACTCATCTTGCATTTATACCATCTTAAACTTTGAAACATATCCAAAGTCGTCTATCCAAATCCAAATTCAAATTAGTTCAGTGTCAAAAAATTCTAGGGTGGAATTAGAATGAGGGCGACCCAAAAACACGCTTCATCATCCTCAAAAGTAGTATTTCACACAAGGTCGGCCAAACTAGTGTAAAACACATAGAACCATTAAGCACGAATCTTCCAAATGCCAAAACTATCTTCAATAGAACCAAGGCAACACAACTCTAGAACCATGGGTTATAAGACTTCATCAAAGAGAAATCCAGACCAACAAAATTTCTCTCAAACCTCAACTAGAAACATAGAAAACCATAGTTCACAACTAGTGAACACAACTTGCACTGTATGATGAATCAACAACCAAAAATCTGGATATAACATCTACTAACAACCATGAAAAACATATCTAAACCACACAACCACATGAGAAAATTTGGAAAAAAAATGAGAGAAACCATTGAACCCATGCAACATGTCTTGATTACAATTTTCTCAATATCCTCGACATATATATATATATATATATATATATATATATATAGCCAACAACAACTAGTAGATAACTAGTTGAGCGGTTGACATCAATGAAAACACCAACAATATTTTCACAACACTTTCATTCTTGCAACAATCTCCCCCTTTTTCATTGATGGCAACACATGATGTGAAAAACCATCAAAGACAACATATTAGCTCTAAATACATTTTTTTGTTTTCTCCCCCTTAGAAGATGATCTCTTATATGCTTCTTCTCTCCCCCTTTAACATCAATGGAAAAGGTGAAAGAATATTTTCCATTAATCTCTCATTTGACATGACAAACACAATACACATAATGACAACACATGATACTACCTATTCCACCTGAGAGGTAGCCACCAAAACATCAGTCCAAAAGAAAGATCCATAGATCCACAAGACTAATGCATCTCCATATGTATCTAGTTCAAGAAAGGTGGGGAAATAACCCCTAACTTCTCTCTGAGATACTCAAAAGTATCTTGAGGAAGAGCCTTCGTGAGGATATCAACAATTTGATCCTTCATCAGAACATACTCAAGATTTACTTCATTCTCCATGACCTCTCTCAAGAAATGATATCTGATAGATATATGCTTTGTTCTCAAGTGCATCACATGATTCTTAGAAATGTTAATTAAACTTTGTGTTATCACAGAAAATAGAAATGGGATCATCATATAGCACTGCGATATCTTTTAATGTTTGTTTCATCCATAGAACTTGTGTACAAAAAGATGCAACAACAATATACTTAACTTCAATAGTAGACAAAGATACAAAATATTGCTTCTTACTCAACCATGCCACCAATTTGCATCCAAGAAATAATGCACCACCACTTGTACTCTTTCTATCATCTACACATCCATCCCAATCTACATCTGTATAAGCACTAAGTGTAAAATTTGTATCTTTAGGATACCACAATCCATAATCTAGAGTGCCATTCAAATACCTGAATATTCTTTTAACTGCAACAAAATGTGTTTCCTTCAGATCTTCTTGAAATCTAGCCACAAGATAGACTGCATGCATGATATCCGGTCTAGTAGTAGTCAATTATAATAGTCCACCAATTATAGATCTATACTTTCTCTAATCAACGTTAGGTGAATTATCATGTTTACCTAATTTGCAACTATTCACCATAGGAATACTTATCGGTTTGGAACCATCCATCCCAAAATTCTTCAATATCTCTCTCACATACTTAGATTGTGAAATTAAGAATTCATTTCTCTATTTAATTAATTTGTAGCCCAAGAAAGAAATTCGTCTCCCAAAAAATAGACATTTCAAATTCTTTCTGCATCTCTTCCACAAACATCTTACAAATATTTTCATCAACATATACAACTACTATGATTGGACAGATTAGTATGAGTTGATTATGCTTGATCCATGAAGAATCGAAGCATAACGAAGCCACTAATGTCAATTCTCAATAAGATCATTCAAGTAAAGATTAAACTAAACATTTATTAAAGCTAAGTATTCTAAACTACAAAAGCATTAAAATGTCTACTATAACCCATCTAAAACTTATCCCGTTGTGAGATTTGTGTCGTGTTGATGTGAAATGATGACCCTTTCTGAATCCCATGGGTGAATGAGCCTGCCCAAATTAGTTTTATTGAAGAAAACTAATGGAACAGTTGCAAGATGTGTATGTAAACATGATTTTAATCTAAATAAACATAATGCAAGCTAATTAAACATGATTTTATGCTAAATGATGAAGATATACAAGTGCTAAGCTAATTCTAAATGGATTCTAAGCTAAAAGATTCAAACCCTAATTAATAAACAAGCTACATGTATGCATCATGTTATCACGGAAACCATTAATGTAAGCTAAAATTAACTAATGCAATTAAAATAAACTTAAAAGATGCTAAATGTGTGCTAAATATGAGTGTGAGTGATTTCAACAACATAATTTTTCTTTTGAAAGATGGATCCATTTGTCTCCAAATAGTGACCTATTTATAGAAGAGCAAACGAGAAATGGAGGGCTGAGATAAAAAATGCTAATCAACAGTTGAGGATGGAGGAAATTAGAGGCATGGATCATGGATTCTCATCAACGGGTGAGAATACAAGATGAGATTTAATCAAGGATTCTCATTCCTTCAAACAAGCACACTTTTGACCTGTACAAGAGGTCAAAAGTTAACTTGCACAAGAAGTTTGGAGTTAACTTGCATATGAAGCTAAGTGAGAATATTCCATTTTTTAAATGATTGGAGGAGAGAGAATATTCTTTGGAATATTCTCATGGGTAAGGGAAAAGGATAATTTAGTTTAATTAAAACTAAATTAACTTGTGCAAAGGAATATTCCATGGGAATATTTCCTTACAAGTGTGGGGAATTAGATTTGATTGATAATTAAACAATATTAATTATGCAATTAGGAGAATTAGAAGAATTAGATGATATTCATTAAATAAAATGATTTAATGAAAAGGGGAAAAGGTGGAATGATATTTAATTAAATACCTTAGGGTTATAAATAATTAAATAAGAATATTTAGGGATTTAAATTAAATAGTTTTATTTATTTAATTTAACAAGATAAAGTGTTAGCATGAAAGGGGGAATTAACCCGATTTGATGAATTAGGTTAATAGATGCAAATGATGTCATTAATTAATTAGCGAGGATAATTTAATTAATTAAGCGAAAAGAGGATGGGCTTCAAGATGAAATGATGTTAGTATACCTAATTTGACTGTATGATATGATTTAGGACATTTTTTCAGTGTCTACATTTTTCCCTTCTTTGAAGCGAGGTACTTGCTAGTTCAGTTTAAAGACTAATGCCCTTCAAATGAAAAAATATTTTTTAAATAAAAAAATATATATTTTTTTAAATTTTTAGATGCCCCATTGTTGCCCCAGCAGAAGGATTAAGTTGGTTCCCTGCCCCCATGAGAAATCGGGTAGAAATTTTGAATTTTGTGTTGATTTCATGATAAAGGTTAAAATGCCACGCAAGGGGTCCCAATAAGGCTCTGGGATGCAAAAAAACATGCCAAAAATGTGAAAAAATGATGCAAAATAAGGTTCAATTTGGAAAAATTGGTGAAAATGATGAAAAACCCTAGCTTGATGGTTAAA
>VDFB02049494.1:0-33065 GCA_007258455.2 Sequoia sempervirens | reverse complement strand
CTAAACAAGGCTCTTCTTTGGATTATCTCTTTCTCCTTGGTGGTCTTCAACATTTTCCTTTTCATCATCAACATCTCACCTACTTCAGGAGTATCATGTAGATTACTTGAATTAGAACTTTCACATTCATCTTCTTCTTAAACAATCTGAGCTCTCCTTTCATTCTTCTTTTCTCCACCACTTGAAGTTGAACCAAGCTTCTATGGACACTTGAAGAAAGGGTGACAAAACTCACCAAATTTGTAGCACTTTCCTACAAATTCATTGTAATCTCTTCTTTTCCTAAAGTTTGTTCTTCCACCTCTCCATCCACCTCTTGATTTGGGTGCTTGTTCTTTTCTCTTGCTTGCACTCTCTTGTTCTTCATTGATCTACCTTGGACCTCTCCCTCTATTCATGTTACCTCTATCCATTCCTTTTCTTTCTTGTCTTCTCTTGATTCTATCTTCTACCCTTACTACCATTTGGAAACATTCTTCTGCAATCTTAGGAGGGTTCAAACTAATTTCATCTCTTATGTTCAACCTTAAACAACTCAAATACTTGGCTACTCTTTCAACCTCATCTTCATTGCGACCTTCCCTAATGCATAATCTATGAAATTCCTCAGTATAAGACATCACATCCAACTCCCTTTGCTTCAAATCTTGCAATTTCATAAAATTGTGTATGGCATAATCTGCTGGTAAAAACTGAGCCTTAACTTTTTCTACCATCCTATCCCAAGAGATTATCTTAGACTTACCTTTCTGACCCTATCTTCTTGAACAAAGTTCCACCATGTTAGGGTTGGGCCCTTCAATTTTGTCTTTGCAGATTTCACCTTTTAACTATCCTCTACGTCTTCAAACTCAAAAAATTTATCCAAGGCATCAATCCAAGCCAAAACCTCTTCACTATCCATCTTACCTCCATACATTGGGACTTCAACCTTCACTTTTGGAGTGTTTTCATGTCATACTACCTTTAGCATCTTGATCATTCTCTTTTCATCAGGATCTAAGTCATCTTGATCATCCTAGATTGGAGGGTTTCCTTCTTCCCATTCATCTTCTTTATCACTTCTTCATTCACCATTCCTCTTCTTTGGTTCTTTTCCAGAATTGCTATCATTGCTAAGGTGGCTTCTAGAGACTCTTTATAGAGCCTTTCCTTTTACAACCACTTCTCTTTCAATTCCTTTATCTCTTTTGCCATCACACTGGCCTTTGGAGGCATCTTTCCTTGTAACTCTTCAACTTCAATCTACAACCTTTCAACTTTGGAAGACCTATTCACTGTGCTTTGATACCAACTGATACAAGGTCACATGGTCCTCACTTGTAACTACACAATTTAGGTTAGTGGAAACAACAAACAAATCCAAAACTCTTTCCCTTGACTCCTTTTCAATACAACTATGTCCTTTGTTAGTAGGTTTGTAGACCTATGTTTGACAACTTTTCTCACAAACCATTCACCATCTCTAAGGGGTCTTGAAAAATTTGAACACCCTTGTTGGACAGCTTAAATAGGTCTCAAAACCAATATAGGTTCCTTTTTGACAACTCACACAAAACCCTGTTGCAACATTGTCCTAAAAGATCAATTAAGTCTATTTCTCAAAGAAATTCCTCATAAAACTCACAAGAAACCCATGATATCTTCTCAAACCTTCTAGATATCCAAAAAATAGGAAAATTCAATAGGTTTTAGGACTCCAATCTCTCAATTACCCGCTACTCCAAGTAACCCTCAATTTCCACCCTTAAAGGTAGGGTTTATTGATTCTTTGTATTCCCAAACTCATACAAGCCTAAAACCACTTCCAAAACCCTCAAAATGGCCTTCCCACACTTGCAAATTCAACTGTCAACCTCCATACACACTATTTCAGCATACTCTCACTCAAAACCCTCATTTTCTCACACAATTTCATTGATTTTCCCAAGATAGTCATGCTTTCTTGCCCCAAACTATTCATACAAAAAATTATAACACCTTACCACCCTATTTTATAACATCCTACACCCATACCACTTAGTCATAGTAAACACAAAAGGTGGGATGGGATTTAAGTCATGCTTAAAGCTTCAAAACTGGAAATCTTCCCTTACAGGTCAATTAATGTATTTAGGAAATAAACCTCCTTAAATTTGTTAAATCCCACTATATGTATTCAAATGTGAGTCGATATCAATCCAAAATTATTTCCACAAGTATGAGTTCAAATTACAACTGCACAACCACGTACCAAGGCTAGCAAATTAAGATTTGAAGATAAAAACACATAATTTTAAAGCAATCAAGGGTATCTTGTATTGATTCTTCTTCAAAAATGTTTTAACCAGTCTATACATCGATGGAGGACAAGAATTTATAAATTTCTCTTCCACAACTTCCCTCCAAAAGTGACTAAGTTCCTTACAACTTCCACTTGACTGTTGGTATCCCCGAATTTTGCATTTTTTGTAATTACAATGTTGACAACTTTTGTCAATTTTAGCAATTTTGCACTTTTGAACCCCAAGACCTCCTAAACACCTCTAAAATAACCCAAAACACTATTTGATAATCAAATATGACCTTATTTAACATATTACATGACTTGACTCACTAAACCTTTCAAAAACCCATAATTACATATTTTGCCACTTTTGAGCATTTTTGAAAAATTTCATTTTCTCACCAAAATTGAGTTACCAATTACATTAAACTGGTCAATGAGACCTTATTGACACAATAAATAACCACAAAAACCTATACCAACCTATCAAACATCATTTTGATCAAATTTAGATGAAACTAATTAGGTGCTCCTACACCAGACATTCTTTAATCCAAAGGTTTCCCAAATCCCTTTTTGGGTGAAGCATGATGACCCTTGTAGTGTACACATTAGGGCTCATACCTTAGCTCCCACCATCTTTCATATAAATCATCCTCTCTAATCCATCTCATACCATCCAAATCCATATACATTTATCACACTTCACCATCCATCTATTAAATAGCATCCACTGTGATCACACCATCATCAAGTCTCAAAAATCCAAAAAATCCAAAAAAAAAGAAGTTAAAAAATAAAAAATAGTAAAGTTAAATAATTCTTCCAAAGGTGAAAACCACTTCGGTGGCACCTTAGATAAGTACCATGGTGAAAACCCAGAAAAATGCCCCATGTGTAGTAGTTTTTCATCCACCATCTCTTAGGATCCCACCCATTGTTTCCATCCATCCATCCATAATAAAATTATCATGGCTTGTATTTGATCCTTGATTAAGCATCATCATTATCTTTTTTAACTCATGACTACACCTAGATACAACAACCTTGATCATCTATATCATGGTGTGTCACAATAAGTGTATAATGGGGCACCATCTTGTTTTCCACGCTTGTCATTATTTAAGTGTCAATTCCATGTAAAGGTTCCCTTGTTACCCTGGTTCTTCATACCTTGGTGCATAATTTCCTTTGTTATAGGGTAAAAGCATAAACCTATGTCACACTTTCATCTAATTAAATAGTTTCAAGCAAAATAGTTTCACTTGAAACTACGTGGAAAATAAAGTTTTGGGTGAAACCCTTTCACCCAAAACAACAAATTATTTTCCTTTGTTGATTTAAAATTCGACTCAGTTCAAATGTATGTTTTCAACTGAAAGGGTTTTAGTCGAAACCCTTTCACCCAAAACTGTCTATGTGACATCCTTTTTGGTAACCACCTCATTATTTTTCAAAAATTTCTAAAAATTTCCACTTGAACATGATATTTCTTCAATCAAAATTATTTTTTCATAAAATAAAAATTACCCTTTTGTATATCTTAGAGTCAAGAATCCAAATATATATTTTTTGATATTTTGATTAGTTTTAATATGATTTTTTATTTTAAATAATGCAAGTAGGTTGTTAAAATAAAAAAATGAGGGTGATTAGAAATTAAAAAATACTAATATTAAAAAATTGAAAAATATATGGTGAACTAGAGGAGATAATCCTCTAAAAAATGGTATAATTTGTTTTTTGAAAATGATAGAAAAATTAGACAATCCTTTTTTATTGCTAGTAAATAGGTTTTACAGGGACTCAAAACCCTTTACAAAAGAAAAGATCTACTTAAAGATAAAAACATGATACTACAAGTATCCAAACAGTAGCAAAAAAGAAAAAAAGCATATGACAACAAGCAACAACCTATTTCAGGTTCTTCAAAATCTTTGCTCTCTAACTCCTTAGGAATGATTTGCTCATGAATTTCAGCAATGTCAACCATAGCATTTTGTGAAGCCCCACCAGGATTCTTCACATGAATGTGAGTCCTAATACTAGGTCCAATAGCAACAACAATCACCTTTTTACCCTTGTTGACACCTTCACCAGTAACCACATCCTTAACCATGTTACTTCTCTCCTTATCATTCCCCTTATCCATCTTATCACTAAGCAAGGTAAGGCTCAAAACACTATTGATCTTAGCCAATTGATCAATATTTTCATACACTTTAATAGTTCTTTCCTCCATGACTGAGATCCTCTTTTCATGCTCATATTTAACATTAATTACATCACTAGTAACCATATTGAGAATCTCCTTCATCCCATTCTCCTAATTAGTAGCACCCTTTTGACTAGAGATCATCTCATTAATGTTCTATAGGGAATGAATCTTTATACTCAAATGGTTGAGTTCGGTAGCAAACCATTTAAAATTTATAAGTAGTTAGCAACACCAACCCTCACCAAGCCCACAACATTAGGAATTTCCTCTTTGCTGCAATTGAAGATGTTCAAATCTTCAAAAAAATCAGGAATGAGGTTTTCCTAATTATCAACCTGTTCCTCCATGGAATCTTTTCCTTGAGAATTTGCAGCTCCTTCCCCTACATATCTATCAACTTAGTAGGGATGAACCCATCCTTAACACCCTCAACCTACTGGTTCACATCATAAAGCTTCCCATCACCAAAAATATTGGAAGCCATCTTATTTTTGTTGGAAACAAAAACCTTGTCCTTTCCACTAACTTTCACCAAGCTCTTTCTTTTCTTAGTAGATGAAATCACATCCTCGCCACTCTCACAAACCACTTTAACAAGATTATCCTTAACCTAAAATCCCTTGTCACTCTCTTTAATCACAAAGCTCTTTAAATTCCTAGTAGACCCAAGTAAAGGAAAACTCAATATCTTCATAGTAGACAACGAAACTTCCTCACCATCCTCACAAACCTCAATATCAGACAACTTCACATCCACACAATCCTTACACTCTCTTTCAAAAGGATTTTTTCTTTTTGTAGTAGTCCTAAACACCTCCTCACCACCCGCATAGGTCCCCTTAGCCGCCTTTCTCTTCTTATTAGCAGGCAGAGGGGTATACTCCTCATCTTCACTACTAGTATGGGAATCCTCAAATTGAGAAGGTTGAGGATTATTCTTTTGGGTATCCTTAGCTTTCCAAAGCTCCACTATGGGTTACAAAACACCTCCATCAAGGGCTCAACACTATCCTCATCACCTACCTGAGCATCCTCATCACCTATGATAGTATCATACTCAGACTCCACATCCTTACCACGACTAGACTTTGAGATCCTCCTAGGTTTCAGAGGAGCAAAAAAACACTTTGCATATTCCATGATTAGCATAATCAAACCTTTATGAAGAATTGGGGCTTAAGGGTTTTTTATAACCTCTTTAATACCATTTTCCAACAAATCCAATAAATAAAAAATGGAAAGAGATTCTTTGCTTATGCCTAAAATGGTTAAGTGTAAAATGATACCAAAATAGAGAGGTAAACCACCCATCAAGAGAGAAATACCTCATGATAGCTTTAGTCATCTCAACCCAAATAGCTCTGATAGAATTTATATCATAACCACTACAAGATTTTCTCACCAAATCAACCCTCTCATTGTCTTTAAAGAATACATTAAGAGCAACATCAAAAGTTTTCTTGTCCTTATAAAACTGTCTACCCTTAGTGGACAAACCATAAATCATGCCAATGAAATTTTTAGAAATATCAATCTCAACACCATTCTTGACCAAAACCCTATTCTTCCACCCCACAACGAATTCCTTGGAAATATGAGGATCAAACCCATGGAGGCATTCAATATACTAGGTTATATCACCTTGCATAAGAATTTTCCACACCCTCTTATTTTTTTTAGTATCATCGTAATATACAGGCTCAACCTGACTCCTTCACCCCCCTACGCCATATTCCCCAAATAACAAAGCATAAAGTACTCTGAAATACACCAACATAGATGAAGCACTAGAAACAAGATAACCACAAAAACCTACTAAAAATAGAATAAAATGGTCCAAAAAACACCCAAAAACCATGTAAGATGCCACTTGACAAGACAAGCAATAATCATAGTCTAGAACAACCACAAGATCAAGCTTTTCATAGTCCTTGGGAATGATAAGAATAACATTATGGGAGAGATGCCACCCCATAATCATAAAAGTAACCATCATTACAAGGCTATTGAAATTCATGAGAAATGATGTATTGAACATCAAATGGAAGCACATCAAAAGACCCTCATTCCCTAGGCACCCCCATCACCCCTAAGTTAGCAAAGAGGTCAGAAAACCTATTACCCTCCTGATAAATATGGGATATAAAGTAAGCATCAAATCACTTAAGAATAGATATGGAGTCCCTTATTAAATTCTCAATAGACCAACAAGAAGGTTGCAACTCTTTGAGATAGTTTATGATATTAAGAGAGTCAAGCCTTCGAGCCAAACTCTTTTGAACCCTTTCGAATGAGCCAATTTGAGGCCATGGTAAGTTGCAGAAGAAAAATTAGACAATAGTTGACATCAAATGAAAACTATAAAATTCTAGTATGTTTTAATTTAATGCATTATTAAAAGTAAAATATACATAAAAAAAATTCTATGCACTAGATATTAAAGTTATATATTTCAAAAGAAAAAAATTCAAGGGAAAATAATTTTTCTTCTATTTTGTTCTTGGTGTCAACTCAGCGTCATTTTTTCCTGAAATTTCTAGCAAATCAAAATCTACTCTTAAATTTTATAAAAATAATATATAATTTTTTTTTTTGAAAAATTATAGGAATAAACTTCATCAATAGTTCTACCTTTCATTAGTTTACATCATTTTGAAATTCAAAACATAAAGAACACTTTTATGTAGTAGAAGTTGAGAATTTTTGTTTGTGTTGGCCAATTCCTTTATAAAAGTGTGACACAGGTTTGTACTTTTACCCTATATTAAATCTTAAGATTCCTCAATACATCTAGTATAACCTATCAATCATCATCAAATTCTCCTTCTTTTTCATCCACATCATCAAATTCCCCTTCCTTTTCATCACCATCATCTCCTTCATCCCCTTTCATCTTCTAATCCCTCATCATTCCCTTTTATTTCAAAAAAATGCATGTGTTCTCCTAATCCACATGTCCTCTCAAAGGGGCATCCCATCACTTAATCACTAATCTTTCCTTCTTCATCATTTTTTTTCTTCGTCCTTTTCTATCATCCCATTGATTGAGGTATCATCTTTGATCCTTATCCTCTCTCATCCACTATGTTTTAAAATTGTTTGATGCAATTCCACTTTGCAATGTCATATCGAAGAGGGGTAAAATGTAGACACCTAAAATTTGACCTTATTCAACGACACCTAATTTTAGCCTATCCTTATCCCATTAACCAAATAAATATTTATTATTTATTTAATTATTCCCATCCTTTCCCATCTTTATCCTAAGCCTTTAATTATATAAATATTTTTCATTTATTTAATTGTTATCCCTTCATCATGATCCCATTAATCAAATAAATTATTTATTTAATTAAATTCCCTTTATTCCCTTTCCTTGTCCATCTAGTCTTAGTCCATCTTGCTCACATGGATCATAATATAAATTTATCCCCATGTGACAAATGTCCCCTTCACATGTCTATCTAACTAACTCCTTGTCTAGATTCATTGAACCTAGATACCTATTCAAAAGTCAAACTATCTTTTCATCTTAAACATTCATCTCATTTAACCTCGTAATCCTATTCATTTCCATAAAAAAAAAATTTCTTATCTCAATCCTAAACCTAGATCCTATCCATCATGTGACACTTGTCATATGATTGCATCCTTGGTCCAAACACTAATCCTCCTTCAATCTTAGGAATCCATCATGCATCATTTCTAGCCATTTATTTTCCTCTTTAAGACTATATCTAGAGGCTCTCATCCTTCCTCAGGACCCCTATTGCTAAAGCTAAAGAAAAGTCTCATTGATCCATCATACCTACATGCTATCAAAATATTTATTGAGTCAAGATTATCATTATCACTATCAGTCATATTGTGGTAACGAAAAAATTACCCCTTCTTCTTTTCCCTTTCTTGTTTGGGCCCTCCTTGTGAACTAAGCTTAATGGTGCCTTGATTTAGTGTTGTAATGTGTTTGATGCATTCACATTAGGCCTTGGGCCCTTGTGAACTAATGAAGATAAATGGTACCTTGCTAAAGTGTTGTGAAGTTTTGTAACACACTTTCACACTTTTCTAAGATTTTAAATTAATTAACTACACCTAATAGACCTCCTTTTAACCTTAATCATGCCCTATCTAAAGTGTTGTAAAGTGTTGTAACACACTTTCACACTTTTCTAGGGTTCTCATTAATAATTGGGCTTCTTTATGCTTTAATTGGCCCTATTTTGCATCCACAAACCTCATTTAATGCATCTTTTCGAGGCTAATCCCAACACAAATCATTACCAAATCATAATTTAGGCATTTCAAGTTTGAATGGCCCAGATTTAGTGATCTAGGACTCATTCAATACCCTAGGAAAATGAGTCCCACCTACGTTTTTGGGTCCTGAACCTGGTTTCACACCTTTCTAAGCATTTTAAAAAATGGTCCAATAAAATTATGCCTAATAGGACTCATTCACCACCTTGGGCGAATGAGTGCCATGTGGCCCAAAAATAAAATTAATTCAAATTTTTGGTTGGATTTATCCTCCTAGATATGATGCCTGTATTGGCATGGTGTGATGGTTTATAGGTGGCATTGTTGTTCTTGCCACCAAGGTTCAAACCCCGTTGGGGTGGTATTGTTGAATGGTTGTATCCAGTTCATAGCTCTGGTCAAAAGCGTTTACCTCTTGAATAAAAAAAATCCTCCTAGATATGATGTCAGCTTGTAGTGTTGTAATTTCAGGAATTCTTGTATAATTGAGTATAAATACGAGTTTATTTCACTCATTTTACACCTAGCAAGTTGAATGAGAATCCTTATAGAAAATTTGAGTTCACAAGTGCATTCACGTGTTTTCAAGAGTCTTCAAGAGTAGATTATCAAGTATTTTAGAGCAACATTCAAGCATCAATCATCATGTCAAGGACTTCATGCATCATGTTTGTTTTTGAGCTAACAATTGTGATGTAGGGTTTCATGATTCAAGCAAACATTTTACTCAAAATCTATCACCTTCAAGCAAGATTCAAGATCTACATCCATTAGATCCATCTCATATATGTTTGCAACACTTCATTGGTAGGGTTTGGTGAGTTGCAACATCATATTTTTTTCATTCATCATTCTCTATTCCTATTTCATTTTATTTTAGGGTTTGATTACCAAAATGGGATTTGACCAAGGAAAACCCATATCCACTAACCCAACAACATTTTCCCCTCTCCTTTGTGTGTGGTTTTCAAGTCTAGGTTGTAGAATTCCTAAGGAGCAAGATTGGAGAAAAGTTGTCAAATCATTCAAAGTTGTCAAAATTGTCATCAAGCCTTGGAGAACAATGGAGAACACCTACAGGTTGCAAATCAAGGTTTCAGATCCAAAAATCAATCAAGAAGGACAGAGCAGACAAAGAAGAGTAGGATCAGACTTTGAAGCTTAAAAAAACCCTAACTAGATTGATTCACCACTTCTAGAAAATAAGTCCCAATTTCAGTCAAAATTCATTATTTTGTAGATTTGGATACCCATTTGGCAGATTCTTGTTCCCACATAGAAAACCAGATTCTAGACTGATTCACCTAGTTTGGAGAATGAGTCCCACTCAGCATTAAAGGAATATTTTCCAGTGTTTCAAACCTCCATTCAACAATCTCCAGCTTTCTAGGTTCACACATTCCTTTCTATAGTTTTATGTTTTGTTTCACTTGCATTTATAGGTCATTTAGTGAATTTTTTCATTGAATTAGGGTTTAGTGTTGCATCTTACATGTTTCATTTATTTTTATAAGTTATTACTTGGTGGTGAACCCCTTATTAGTTTGCAATCAACCCCTAGGACAACCCTATTGCAAGATCTTTTTCTCCTTTACATATAGATCTCTAGAGTTACCCTTGAATATAGTAGGTGAAAAGTGGGTATGTTCTATGTCCTAAGTTATATGATAGAATTCAAACCGCTCACTTTTCATAGACCACATTTTGGTGAACCTGCATTTAGAATACCTTCTTTTCTAATTTGGAGTGCATCATTGGTGTAGGAGCACCCATGAGATTTTGGTTTGTCATTGTTTTGGTTTGTGTATCTCCTATGTAATAAGGTCCTTTTGGATCATCTTCATTTTTTTAAGGGTTTGTATGAGTTATTAGGAGGATAGGTGTGGTCAAGTTTTCAAAAATGTAAAAGTTGTCAATATTGTCAAAAAGTTGCAAATTGTGGAATTTGAAGTCACATGGTGTAAATGAAGGAATTGGAATGGTTTTAGTTTGGAAATAAGTTTTAAATGGTTGGTACATTTTAAATAGCCTTGGGGAGGTCGAAACCAAGGTTGGTGGTTACAATTTTGAAGTTTAAGCAATAAAATTCCTTTGTTTTTTGCAAATCTGAATGTTGCAACACTACTCTTTGATGTGGTACGGTAATTTATGGAATTTTCAAGATCTTCACATGATTGGGTGTGATATAATATTGAATTATATTTAATTTTCAATTGGTTTGGTTTATTTTCATTAAGTTTTATGTAGGTTATGATCAGATTGATGACTACCACTTGTAGATTTTTCTATAACCAACCTATTGCAGCACGTGGTACGAATTTGATATTCCATATCTTAATCTCAGACCAATTGAGATTGAAATAAATGTGAATATAATTTCTAATACACTTGGTATCATCTATTTTTGTTGAGTTTGGAGAGAGATATTGCAATTTTGGAAAAAATAGTTCAAAACTATCATAAACCCTAGGTAGGGTAATTAGCGACTTTCAAAATATGATTTCTCATGGTTTCCATAGTGGAGAATTCTATTTTTTGTGTGGGAGTCTGAAATGTTTTATATTACAATTCTTCAAAGTTGCATGGTTCCATATTGAGGTTTGCACATGTTTTGATGATGCCCTAGGTCTGATTTTTCATGTTTTAGGCTTAATTGGTGGTAGAAGGACAGTCCATTTTTGAAGGATTTTGTAAAAGTAATCCAACCTAATTTTGAGATATGTTTTACAAATCATAAATGAGTATCTAGAACTATGTTTATATTTTTGAGATCATGTATGTACTAAAAGTTATGGCCAAAAAACTCAATTTGTTGCTCCCATGTTTAAGCTTTAAAGATTGAAGGCTTGTGAGGAAAAACCCACCAAGTGATGTTTTAGGGTCTCAAGATTGGTTGATTTTGGTTTATTTGTATTTTTCCTCCCCTGATCTGCATCAATCATCATCCTATATCTTTCTTGCATTAACATTGCATTAGGGTTTGCATTAGTTAATTGTCATTCTAGGGTTTCTAATTTTTGCATTAGTGAAAGTGCATATAGGCTGCAATTTTGAATCTCAAATCATTGAAAAACATCTAAAAACTACATTCTCATTTAGTTTATAGATCATACAAACTAAAAAGCATAAAAATTGCTTAAAAATTTATGTAAATTTTGAAAAAAAACCCTAACTGGGACTCATTTTCCCCTCTAGGAGAATCAGTCCTAGTTCAAATTTTAAACTACCTTTAACAAAATTAAAACCCTCATTTTTGTGCTTCCTAAGCCTCCTAGTAACATATATTATAATTTTGGAAAGTTTTGGTAATATTTGTTTTATGCATCTAGGTCAAAAGCATCAATTTAGGGTAGTCATTTTTCAAGACATTTCAATAGAAAGCGTCATTAGATCTGAAAATGTTCACATTTCTAAAACTTTGCATCATATGGATAAAAGTACTTTTCACTTTTGCATATACAATGTTTACATTCATAAAACTTTGCATAAGTTTGATAAAAGTGTTTTTCATTTTTGGATACACATTGTTTGCATTCTTAAAGTTTTGCATACATTGGATAAAAGTACTTTTCATCTTTGGATATGCATTGTTTACATTCTTAAAGCATTGCATAAGATGGTTAGAAGTGCTTTTCATTTTTTTTCAAACAATGTTAGTACCTTACCTTTCTAGGCATGCTATGAAAAAGTTCATATCCCCTTCCTATGAGGGTATTTTAATGAAAGAGAATACAACCTTGGACAATCCTAAAGATCATATTTGTTCTTCTCCTAATATCTCTCCTATTTGTGAAGAAGATATTTTGGTGTTAGAAGAACTAATCAATTAAATTTTTGAGAATCCTAGTTGTTTCTCTCCTTCTACCTCTCTTATTATACAAGACATTGATGAACAATAAGAAACAACCATAGGTAATCATGATGATAACATAACACAACAAGAAACCATTGAAACTTCAACTAGCCTATATTCATCTCCCAACATCTTCCCCTCCTGTGATAATGTTTTAGAGGATGAAAGTGTAAGTGTGGAAGATATGTTGGTGTTGGATGATCAAACCTTTAAGATCTATGACAACCCTATTTATGTTTCTTCCCTTACCTATTCTATTTTGGAAGACATTAGGGAACAAAGCAATGAAATCATAAATGATCATGACAATCAAATCTATTCTTCTCCTAGTATCTCTCATAGTTGTGAAGAAGATACTTTGATGTTAGAAAATACAATCAATGAAAGTCATGGGATTCTTGATTTTTCCTCTTCCCCTAGAGAAAACATTATTGAACAAGGAAACACCATCATTGACAAGGAAACACCATCATTGACAAGCAAGAAAATTCAACCATTGATCATTCTCCTACTTGCGATGAAGTCATTTTGGAAGAACCAATCCTTGAATGTCAAGAACATTTGGTTTGTAGTTCTCCTAAAAACTCTCCTCCTAGGGAGGATATCATGGTGCAAGAAAATGACAATAATAGTAGTGTGGCTTCCTTAGGTGATTGTAAAAAGGTGATTCTAGATTTCCCTTTATTAGAAATACATCAAACCAAGACTATTCATGTTATGAATGTGCAAGTGTTTGTTAGACCCCCCTTGATTAATGGACCTCCTACATACCCTATGGGACATCCTAAGAATCCTCTAATTCTTTACCCACCCTCACAATGACCGCAAACTCAAAACAAACCTGAACTTATCCTCTGCCCACCTAAGAATAATGTGTCACAATAGTCGAGTCATAATATCGTTGCTCATACATATAACACTAGAAACAATCTGCAACCAAGACAAACACCTTCAACACCCCTTCCATTTCCTAACTCTATCTTGCCTAGTGCCCCTCGTTTTCCTTCACATAATGAAAAGGAGTACAATCTTGTTGAACTAAAGAATGCTCCTGCTAAGATATCAATGTGGGACCTTATTCAACCCTCCCCTCATTATCATAACATGATTCAAAGTTCTCTAAAACAAGTTCCTATCCCTTCTAATGTGCAAACTATTGACATAGCAGCCCTAATTCAAGGAATAAATGTTGACATTATTTTCCACCAAGGTGAACTCCCCCCTTTGGAAGTGCAAAAACAAAAATAAATCTTTCATAATAATATCTCAATATAAAAGGATAGGAATAAAGCGAATCCTTGTTGATAATGGCTTAGCCCTTAATTTGTGTAGCATAAACCTTTTGGATAGGATTGGCATGAATAAATCAAAAATTCAACTTGATTCTTTATCTATTAAGGGATTTGACAATGTAGGAAAATAATTGCTTGGTGTGATCACTTTTCCTATTACAGTTGGAAAGGCTAGATTAGAAACACTAATCCTTGTTATGCCTCATGATCTTTCATATAATATCCTTTTAGGTAGACTGTGGATTCATGCAATGAATGGGGTTCCTTCTACTCTTCATTGTAAAATGAAGTATATTTACAACAACAAAGTGTACATACTTGAAGCTAACCCTGACCCAAACAATTATTTGAACATTGAGAAAGGAAAAGAAAATCCTTTGTAAACATTGACACCAACTATACAAGTGGAACACATGCAACAAAAATACAAAGAAAAACATATTGAGCAAATCACGAAGCTATTAGAAGATGATTGGAGTTACTTAGACTTTGAACCAACATTCATGGGAGAATACAAGATCGTAAGGAAAGACTCTAAAAAGGGAAAGGAGAAAGTGGTAATGTCAACACAAAATTTGGAAGACCCTTCAAAAGCATCCACCTCAACCACTTTAGAACAAAAGACAAAAAAATACACAATAAACTTTGATGAAGCTAACTATCAACAACCACTGAATCCAAAAGAAATAAAAAATCTTTATGGAAAAGGTTATGAACTTATTAAACAACTTGGATATAGTGGAAAAGGATGTGGTGCTAGAGAACAAGGTATTTGTGTCCCTATAGAGCCTAACACACAAGAAACAACCCATGGTATTGGTTATTGACCTTTGATAGAAATAAAACCATCAAATAAACCTTCACTTAATAGAAACACTATTACAAACAATTCCTCTATGCCAACTTTAACATTAATGCATCTTGAACTGATAGACGCTAGTGGTCTTGATCATTATTCTTCAAAATAAATGAAAGAAACAAAGACATCCTCGCTTAACATTAGTTTCATCATGTAAAACACTTATGATTCAAATTTGATATATTTTACATCTTCCTTTAGAGAAGAAAACAAAATCTCGTAATCTAAAGAGTCTTGTGTAGGTATGACATCTAATACTAAGCAAGAGATATCTTTGTCACAAAATAAAGCAATATCTACTTTTTATCATGAGGGTATCTTTTCGAGACCCCTCCAAGATTGTTTGATATCTCTCCCTCCAAGAACACAAAAAAAAATTACTATAAAATTCATGTTATGCATATCATAGAGTTCATGGTCATTCTACTAATGAATGTAAGGCTTTAAGTGATAAAATTCAACATCTTAAGGAGTGTGGTGCTCTTCCTTGTGTTGAAGCACCTTGTTCATCTAATTGATACTCTAGCATGTTTCTCATTGGCTCACCCTTGTCCTACACTAAGTGGGGGCAAGGGGTTAGGTAGCCTTATCCTCGTATGTCACTTGTTGTTGTCTCTTTTGGCTAGTTGATCAACTTTCATGTACATATAAGAGTAAGCTTGGGATGTGGAAAAAATGTTTTAAGTTGACTCGCACATGACATACTTATTCATGAAGTAGTCCAATTCAGAAACATATGACTTGGCATAAGGAGATTTCCGAATAAGCTCTCATGTCTTCTACTTTAAAGCAACTGCTCATAGCAATGGTGTTAGCAACCACTTTAAAGTGGAGGCATGCATTGACACTTATGTTTCAATGTGCAATTTTATTTCTTCTTGCGATATGCCATTTTCTTGGTGGTGTCATGGAGCTTTATTTCCTCCAAGAGCATGATATTTCTTTGACTTGTCCTCTCTTGGAGACATTAGGTGCAATTTTCCCCAAAAAGAGACCTTGCATGAACTAAGAAAAATCCCTTTGAACATACCTTACACTATTTTGCATTTACAACAATTGTTATATGGCCACC
Organism: Sequoia sempervirens; assembly: GCA_007258455.2. NCBI lineage: Eukaryota > Viridiplantae > Streptophyta > Pinopsida > Cupressales > Cupressaceae > Sequoia > Sequoia sempervirens. The sequence continues at coordinate 17,245 of VDFB02049494.1, read as the reverse complement.
TTGCATAACACACTTTGCATGCCTATGGAGCCATCTTGTTTGTTCATGAGTTCAAAGAATATGAAGTTTTGCTTGCCTCATGAAGCTTGAAGTTCATTGTTTGTTCATGAGCTCCAACCATACAAATTTTTGCTTGTCTCATGAAGCTAGAAGATCATTTTTGTGTGGAACCTTATCAAAGTTATCAAGAGGTATAACTTTGGTATGGTTGGATGGGAAGCTGATATGAGGCATTAATTTCCCTTAGCCACTCGTGTGTGTGTGTGAGTGCATATTAACTGTATGTGTCTCACCTTCTTGGATTACTCATCCAGGAGATAGCTAAGAGTTTTGTTGCCTCAAATTGAGTGTGCATTTTGGACAAACAACCTAGATCTGATCCACATCGTGTTGGAAAAATGATTGAAGCTTGATCCACCTCTTTTTATTTTTTCTTGTTTTTATTTTTTCCTTTCTTTTAGTTATTGGCATTGCATGTTTGTGTATCTTGATGTTGCATATCATACACCTTGTGTGTGTCCTTTTGTGCTTATGTTGGTTTGACGTAGGATCTTGGATCCTAGGGGCTTGATCACCTCCTCAATCTTTGTTATTCTAGACTATCCAAATTGGTACACTTGGACCCCTCTTGAATGTCTACTTTAGTGTGAGTTTGAAGAAAGTTCATCCTCTCACTAAAGTGGGGGCTAAATGTGGTAACAGAAAAAGTATCCATTCTACTTTTCCCTTGCTTTTTTGGGCCCTCCTTGTGAATTGAGCTTAATGGTGCCTTGATTTAGTGTTGTAATGTGTTTGAAACATTCACATTAGGTCCTAGGCCCTTGTGAACTAATGAAGATAAATGGTACCTTGCTAAAGTGTTGTGAAGTTTTGTAACACACTTTCACACTTTTCTAAGGTTTTATTAACTAACTACACCTAATAAACCTCTTTTTAACCTTAATCCTACCTTATCTAAAGTGTTGTAAAGTTTTGTAACACACTTTCACACTTTTCTAGGGTTGTCATTAATAATTGGGCTTCTTTATGCTTTAATTGACCCTATTTTGCATCCACAAGCCTCATTTAATGCATCTTTTTGAGGATAATCCTAACAAAAATCATTACCCAATCATAATTCAGGTGTTTCAGGTTTGAATGGCCCAAATTTAGTGATCTAGGAATCATTCACCACCTTGGGAAAATGAGTACCACCTAGGTTTTTGGGTCCCAAACTTGGTTTCACACCTTTCTAAGCATTTAAAAAAATGGTCCATAAAATTATGCCTAATGGGATTCATTTTCCACCTTGGACGAATGAGTCCCATGTGGCCCAAAATCAAAATTAATTTAATTTTTTGGCAAGATTTTATCCTTCTATATCTGATGTTAGCCTGTAGTGTTGTAATTTCAAGAATTCTTGCAGAATTGAGTATAAATACAAGTTTCTTTCACTTATTTTACACCTAGCAAGTTGAATGAGCATCCTTATAGAAAAGTTGAGTTCACAAGTGCATTGAATTATTTTAAAGAGTCTTCAAGAGTAGATTATCAAGCATTTTAGAGCAACATTCAAGCATCAATCATCATGTCAAGTACTTCATGTATCATGTTTATTTTTGAGCTAACAATTGTGATGTAGGGTTTCATGATTCAAGCAAGAATTTCACTCAAGATCTATCACCTTCAAGCAAGAGTCAAGATCTACATCCATTAGAGCCATCTCATACATGTTTGTAGCACTTCATTTCTAGGGTTTGGTGAGTTGCAACATCATATTTTGTTCATTCATCATTCTCCATTCACTACAAAAAAATAAGAAATTAATGCCTAAAATGGTGCTGGAATTTAGTGCATTTGAGTTCATGAATTGGACACTTTTGTCAGTGCAAAAATCAGTGCCAAACTACATGTTCACTTTGGCGCTAGATTTTGTGTTGACTTTAGCACCGAATTTTGTGTCAGAAAAGTAGTGCAAGAAATAGCGCCTCCTTTAGCGTCGGGAATAGGACCAGGAAGCAAGACCAATTTAATGTCGAAAATAGCACCTAAATTAGCACCCAATTTGGCTTCCAGTCTTGCTTCCTTTCCTTCTCCCATTGTTGGTTCTAGTTTTTCTCCCATTCGTGCTTCCTATTTTGCTTCTAGTACGGCATCGAAAATAGCTTCTTTTTTGGCTTCCTAATTGACACCAAGTTTTGCTTCCATTTTGATGTCCTTTGTTGCTTCTAGTTTTGCTTCCATTATGATGTCCTTTGTTGCTTCTAGTTTGGCTTCTGATTTTGCTTTTGGTTTTTCTTCTTGTGTTGCTTCTAGGTTTTCTTCTAGTTTTTCTTCCGGTTTTGCTTTCAAGTTTTCTTCCGATTTTGCTTCCAATTTTGCTTCCATTTTTGCTTCCAGTTTTGCTTATAGTTTTGCTTCCAATTTTGCTTCTGGTTTTTCTTCCATTTTTGCTTCCAATTTTTCTTCTGATATAATGCCGCTTGTTGCATCTATCTTTGCTTCCATTTTTGTGTCTTTTTTTGCTTCTAATATGGCTTCTATTATTGCATCTTTTGTTGCTTCTAAAATTTATTCCATTATTACTTCTTTGTTTGCTACAAGAATAGCTTTTGTTTTTTCTTACTAGATAATGCCAAGTTTTTCTTCCAAGATTGCTTCTAGTTTGCTTCTAGTTTGGATTCCATTGTTGCTTCCTTTTTTTCTTCTCAAAATGCTTCTTGTTTTGCTTCCATTTATTAATTTAATATTTTTTATTTCAATTTAATTAGTTAAATATATCATGCCTCTTAAATAACTTATATGATTATAGAGTAAGTAACTTAATTATTTAACTCATATGATTAAATAACAAGATGATTATTATAACATGATCATCATCTATAATTAAAATAAGTGAGTCAAATATCTATAATTTAATTGAATTTTACAACATCCATCTTGAGCAGTAAATTAAAATCATCATATGTAATAAATATCAATCAAAAAATTATAGACCACTTTCAATATATATAAATTGGCAATTCAATACTGATAAGATCATCATCATATATAACTAAAACAAGTGAAAATAAAATATGCCAGTAGATCAATAACATGTCAAAATGATACATGTCAAGCAGTCAACATAAGTCAAAATGATACATGTACAAATGATATAAGTAAAAATGATAAATTATGTAACTCAAAATGATACAAGTCAAGATGATACATGTCCAAATGATATAAGTCCAAATGATATAAGTCAAAATGATACATGTCAAAATGATACAACTCAATAATATGGTATTGCAAGCCATGAAAATGATACATATGATAGTAACCATGAAAAGAGGCATCATAACGATATATCAACAATGATCCATGATGCAGTCTATATGATCATGTATGTCACTGGCTACTACCAACAATTGCCTCATCATCATCATCATCATCATCATCATCATCATCATCATCATCATCATCATCATCATCATCATCATCATCATCATCATCATCGTCGTCGTCGTCATCATCATCATCATCAACCTCGGTGTCTTCTGTATCTACATCATCATCATCCTCTGCCATTGGATCTATACCAAAACCAACATATTTTGGATCTATATCATGAGGATCATCTTGATCTTCTGGCAAACCCATGTTTTGAAAAAAAGAAAACATTTAAAATGAAAAATTATTATTTATTTCATGCAATAATTTATTTTTCTGTTATATATCTAATATTACAACATATGAAATGAAGCCATAATCATATTACATCAATCAAAGTGCACATACCATAATAAAATTTCAAAAAAGTTACAACTAATATGTCATTCTAATAATGTAAAACATGCAACAATTCCAATAAACATTAGTAAAGATCATAAAAAAATTTGTTATACAATTTAACTATCAAATGTAAATTCTATTACATAAACTTAATGCCAACCCTCTGCATTTTTTGCTATATATGATTATGTTTTCATCGAAGATCCTTTGAGAGTTAACTGGTCTATATATCTTCTTCTCCTATATTTCAGACATGGTTATTTTTCTAGGACATTTTGGCACTGTAATATGCTTCAAAGGTTCTTTGAGAATTAACTAGTCTATATGTCCCCATATTTTAGAGTCAATATTGAAAGTCAAATCTTATTATGATTTTAAATATAGATTAGATCAAAGATATTGAGCTTTTAACTAGAGATTATGTATATAGTGAATGTGATTTATTGTTTTTATGAATGATAGAATCATTACAAGATCCATGGTGATATATTGTGATGCCTATTTTCTTAAGACATCGACATATTATGTATAAGTTTCTACTACAAATTATAGGAGATTAGTTCATGGAGCACTTGGTCTCCATTGGCTCACACATGTTCGTTCATCACTTTTTGACATAGATCGACCTTCTCATCACCACACGTGGGACTTGATTTCACATTGGAAAATATGTTGAGGCATGATAGAGATGGAATAGTACCCTTGCACACATGTTGAGGCATCATGGAGGTTTTTTATTGGTTCATGCATGGATTATTTGGTCTACTTGACCCACACAAGATACTTTATTAATTTTCTATTTGGAGTGGCCCTTCATCTTCCATAGGTGTGGGGTTGATTTAGCATTTGGGCACACATTCCTGAGGCTTTATTTCATATTAACAAGATGTATATGTAGCGTTGTTTAAATCCAATCTAGTCATGTATGACATTTATTAAAGTTATTGTGGCCTAAGAACTTCGTGCTCTCCTTTTTTCTTTCCATTTCTTAATATCGCTATGATTTTAGGATGTAATACTCTTTTTTCCTTCATTCTCTGAATCTATTTGTATAAATGGTACTATGGGGATGGTTGAAGAATAGCTCTGCTTTACATTTACAGTTTAGTTTTCTATTTGTAAGCAAGTTATGACATGCAACAATACTTGAGCATACAGAGAATAGTTCTTCAAGACATTTTGTACTTTGATTATACTATTTTTAAGTGACATTTTCATGTATATAATCATATCATGTTCATGTATGTTAATATAAGGAAGCTATGGAGGTAGTTCAAAGAGAGGGCCGTGAAATTTTGCCTTATCTTACAAAGTCTGCAGGAACAGGAATACATATCAAATTTTGAGAGTCTGGTTTAAGTTTGAATTCAAGAAATGAAAAAATTGTGAAGGCTGGAATGGATTTTAATGCATCACTTGGGTTTCAGAATTTATAGTTGTAGACTGGTAACCCCAAAACACATAATTATTCATTTCTCCTTGTTGAAACTATGATTGTTAAGGATAAAGGGCATGGAAATGCAACTGGGGTTAGCTCCAAAGTATACACTGATGTTGCATACTCATTTAATGATGATGATGAAGATGAGGAAGTGAAACAAAAACCCAAGGTTGAGGTAAATGGAGGAGAATCAGGTATCTCCAAGGCAACCTTACGATCTAATAATCAGGAGATGACTAAAGAATAATAGTACCGACAACACCAAGCAGAACTTGCAAGGAAAAAGAATGAGGAGAGTGCAAGAAGATTGGATACAGGGGGCATTGGTATAGGACATGGACATGGCTCTTCCAAGCCATTTATTGAGATGGTTTCCTACAAAAATTTGGATGATATCCCCCTTTCTAGAGAGCTCATGATTCAAGTTGATATGAAAAATGATGTTGTTCTGGTACCTATATATAGCATCATGGTTCCATTTCATGTAGCCACCATCAAGAGTGTTACAAGCCAAAAATATGGAGGGAATTCTTATATAAGGATAAATTTAAATGTTCCAAGTACTGACTTTGATGTCAATTACATTCCAACATTAAAATTCCCTAGTAGTATTTATGTTAAGGAAATTCCCTTTAGATCCAAGGATTCAAAGCAAATAAACCATGTGGTACAAATGATTAAATCCCATAGACAATCTATAGAAATGAAAGAGTCTGAAAAGGAAGAGAAAGCTACATTGGTGACTTAGGAGAAACTTCAAATTTCAAAAACAAAGCCAATTAGGCTAGCAGACATGTGGATCAGGCCAACATTTGGTGGGAGAGGAAGAAAGATGACTGGAACTCTGGAGGCCCACCATAATGGATTTAAGTATTCAACCATAAGATAAAAAGAGAGAGTTGATATCATGTATCAAAACATTAAGCATGCATTCTTCTAGCCAGCAGAGAAAGAGATGATTACTTTGCTTCATTTTCATTTGCATAACCATATCATGGTGGGAACCAAGAAAACCAAGGATGCCTAGTTTTATGTGGAGGTAATGGATGTGGTCCAAACTTTAGGAGGGGAAAGAAGGTCAATGTATGATCCTAATGAAATTGAGGAAGAACAACAAGAGAGGGACATGAAAAATAAAATCAATGCAGAGTTTCAAGGATTTTCCAAGCGAGTAACAGAGCTATGGGAACAACCTCATCTAAAATATTTTGAACTAGAGTTTGATAAACCATTTAGAGAGCTTGGTTTTCATGGAGTTCCTTTCAAAGCCTTTTCTTTTATTGTTCCTATGGTAAACTGTTTGGTAGAGTTGGTGGAATTACCTTTCTTAGTAACCACTATTAGTGAGATTGATATTGTTAACCTTGAGAGGGTAGGACATGGGAAAAAGGTATTTGATATGGCTATTGTTTTCAAAGACTGTAAGCGAGATGTACTCCACATTGATGCCATTCCTCAATCTTTGCTTGATGGCATCAAGGAATGGTTGAAATCCATGGATATAAAGTATTATGAAAGCAGAATGAACTTGAACTAGTGGCCAACTTTGAAGACTATTATTGTTGATCCAGATAAATTTATTGAAGATGGTGGTTGGGAATTTTTGAATATGGAAGCTAGTGATTCCGATTATGATAATTTAGAAGAGTCAGATCAAGGATATGAACCCTCTGATGTAGAAGAGGAATCAAAATCAAATGAGGAAGGTTCAAAAGATGAATCTCTTATGAAGTCATATGAGGACAAAGAAGAAGAAGAATATTCTAAAGAGGAGGAAGGTAAAACATGGGATGAATTAGAAGTCGAAGCTAGAAATGCAAATAAGGAAAAAGGAGATGAGTTTGACACTGAAGAGGAAAGGCGATGATGAAAGGTAAAAGCTATAGGGAAGTCTCAGGCACCTAATATTAGAGATTAAAGAGGAATTCCTACCAAGAGGCATAAAGTTAGATGAATTGAGTTCATCTACATCCTTCTACTATTTATTCATGCACATAAATGGTTTAGTTTTTTATACAAATTATGCATATATGTTAACTTGATCAGTGTTGTTACTTCAGTAGTTTGACTTCTATGAAAACCATCCATTAGGCTATTGTGTGTGGGAGCACATTTGTGTTTTTAGTTATCTTTTTTGGATAGCTCTACTGGGTGTTGAGGAAATTCCATTTATCTTTTCAATGTTAAGAAGTCTAGTATTACATGCTTCTCTATGTTGATCAGATCAGGTTGTAGGATTTTTACTACTGATTTCTTTATTTATGGAGTTTTTTAAACTTGGAAGATAGGAATTTACTGCCTTTTTAAAATTAGATGCACAAATTAAGTGGTTGGTTAGCTATTCCAAGTGATGTAGATGATATGGATCTAGTGGCTAGGGCTATGACTAGGGTTGCCACAACACAAGCAAATGAATCAAACATCCTTAAAATGATGTGAGAAATGGAAGGGCATAAGGAAATTGAGCACTTGAAACATCAAGTGGAATACTACAAGGCTGTAAGGTATGACATAAATGATTTCATGGAATATGCATTAGAAATCCATGATGACTTGACCTTGGTGCAAAAGGAGTTCTACAAGGATGTTTTAGATCTATAGGATGCCTACCAAGATGCATCAAAACATTCTTACATGTTAAAATAATGGCAACATTGTGAGGAAGGATGGAAAAGATGCATTTGGATAACTTAGTAGAATGGCAACATGAATTCAAGGAAGCACTCCTTGAGATACCATGTTTGAGAGAAAATAAGATAAATCAAATCAACATGGGACTAAGTTACTCAAATGATACGACTCATAACTTAAATGAGGACACTTAAGAGATATTAAAAGACCATGGTCATTAATTAAAAGATGTGATGAAAATAAGGCATGAATGTCACCCACTACCCTTTAAGGCAAACAATTTTTTTTTTCCTCAACATAAAATAATGTGACAATTGAGTGGGATCTAGGGCCAACAGAGAAGCACTTTAGAACTCATCCTACGCATCAATAAACAAATCAACACAAGAAATGAAAATCCACATATTAACACAACAATATCCAACTAAGTTATTGAAAGTCAACTATTGATACCTCATTCTCCATCTAGATTACAAAATCGGTTCACTTTTTGCTTTGTAACATTTCCTTTTCAAATTGCTTTGGATGTCGGTCATATTTCTCCTCTTGTCAAAATATGGCATATGGGCTAGTTAAACTAATTAATATGCAATCATTTACTTTTTCCTAGGAAACAAAAAAAATATCCTTTAACATATTAAATATACTTACAAATGTACATATCAAGGCATGCAAACCTTTCTGGCCACTATGATGTGTGGCATGAAGTTTATCAAGCCTAGCCTTGGAGGCCTTGTCCTGAAACATATACTAATACAATTTAACTATGCACGAATAGAATTTAAAAATCATTTAATAAATTTGATATAATCTTATGAGAAAATTCAAATACCTACGTACTCTCCTCATTGGACTTCCTTTGTGCATCGGACTTCTCATATGATTTTACAATCTCTTTCCATACTTTCACACTTACATCAATTGGCCTTTTTTTGTGCCTTAGCTCAGGAGGGATTTTTTCTATCTTCTTTGTTTGGTTGCACCAAAATCTCTTACAGTTTTGAGACACTCGTAGCTTTATCTTCTTTTAAGACCAACTTGTGCCAAATTTAGTCTCCATGACATGGATAACTGTTTTTTGCAAGTGCATGGGTATCTTTGAGAACGGAAAATGTTGATGGTCTTTGAACTGTTGAAGGCATGATTCCTTCAACCTATTCAAAAATATTTTTCTATCATTTGTCATTTGGACTTCCCCTGAAACCACATCGTATTCTATCTCGGTATCGTAGCTACCAATGCAAGATGCAAAACATGGCATGGTGGAAGAAGTATATGTCCCAGGAGTGGCTAGGACATTGGAAGTCTTTGCTCCCTGTTCCACATTCTTATAGCTTATTGTTATTGATTTCCTATTGGATCTTTTGCTCAATCCAAGACTGGTTGGGGAATCAATTGATTCCCTTTGACATGGTTGATTTGGTTGCAATGTTTTAGGGGCTTTACTATATCATTTTTCTATGTATTTGGAAAGCATTGTCAAGTCCACACCATCCAATTTTTTCACTACCTCTACCCCCAATATGGAAGCCAATTCCTCTTTATCTTTTTCAGTCTCATGTCCCTATATATATATATATATAATAAATTTCTTCTTATTAAATTTAGAAATAAAAAACTAAAAACTAAAAATCAAAGAAACAATGGAAACATTTACAAATATATAAACTGAAAATGAATTACCTCATTGTGGCCAGAGTCTGCTCCCTTTGCTCCCTTCCCTCTATTGCTTGACATTTTGAGGCAACCTAGGGAAAATTATTTTTGTCCAGTCTATGGAGGAAAATGAAGTACACACTGCCAAGTATGAAATTTTTTATCCAGTTTGTAGTATGAAAGTTTTATTTTGTGGTATGAAAGCAAGCCACCAATCAAAGAAATTAAAAGAAATGGGTGATTGAAAAGAAACGGGTGATTAATGAGCAAGCTTTACCTTGAATGACTCTCTTTCCGGATTTAAATTCCTATGAGATATCTCTTGAGAGTTCAAACCCTATGATGGAATAAATAATGCAAAAATAAGGCCACCAAATAACCCAAATCAATCGAAGCCTGACTCAACAAAAAAATCAATACATTAAGTCCAATTCAGTCTAGCTTATCAAAATTTCTACAAAAAAATTTCATTCAAAACCCCTTATAAAAAAACTAAAAAAAGAGCCCTAATCCTTTTTCACTCTATGTCAAAACAAACATGAAAACTTCAAAATAACCCAATCATCTAAAAAAGTGCATAATCCTCTAAACCTTTCAAAAACAGATGATAATGAAACAAGGTAAATTGCAGTCATATTACAAATCCACTATTTTAAAAAATAAAACAAAAATATAAAATCATGTATTCGCTACTAACCTAATTTCTACCAATTACCATTAAAACCCTCCAGCTTAAATTGAAAACCTAAATAACATCAATTTTTTTTGAAATGTACTCCTATATACTAACCTCTGTCTTTTTTGGTAGCAAATATATAATTTTCCCAAGTGATTAAGCGAAAGAAAGTTTCAAGCAATCTCTTATGAGCCTGTGAATACAGAGGTTTGAGAACTTATTGGTAAGTGTATGTGAGAGTTGCACTTGTAGATCCTCGAGGGTTTTCTTTTTTGGAGCCAAAACCAATGAATTATAGGCAAATATTTTTTCTAATTGTTAAAGCATGAAGAAATTAAATAATACAATTGCCCATTTATTTGAGAGGTGAATCCTATGCAACATATTTGGATGAGGAGTTTTCAAACCCTACCCCTTTTTCAATTTTCCTAAAAATTATTTTCATCAAGTTTGTGGTATGAAAGTTTTGTTTTGTGTTTTTTTGTTGTGTGGTATGTTTTAATGCAGGTGGGAATTTTTAATTTTCTACTTTTGATTCATTAGTCATCGTAGTTAACGCCAACTTTAGTGTCATAGTTAACACCAACTTTAGTGAAGACCTTCAACCCTAAATGTAATCTCTTTGGGGTGCCAAAGGTGGCACAAAGTGCGCCTAATTTAGCGCCTAGCTATGCCAAACCAAACTCTTTTACCTATCAAACAAATAAATTCAGATCTCATGCCTTCTCTTGGTTAATGAAGATATACATGCTAGCTAAATCAATCAAGATGTCAAAGGTTTTAGCTAGTGGCTAGACTTCCGTGCAATACTAATTATGAAAACATAACATATTAGGCTACAAATATGATTTCCATACAACATAAAGTAGTTCATGCTATGTATCAATCTTTCATTAAAGTTGTAGTAAATTGTTAAGTCTTATATGGGTTGAGCCATTTGTAAATATTTGTTGACTTTTATTTGATGAGGGTATTTCTACATAACCAAGCCAACTACTTTCACCACGGCCTCTATGGAGGATAAACACCAATCATGAAAAATAAAAAATCAAGAATTAAAGTTTTGGATCTTATCTAAGATAAATATTCTCACACTATCCAATGTAACGTAGGTTTCAATCAAGAATAAGGAATCCAATCTCTAGTTTTCAAAGAGAAAATATCTACAGTTTTAATGAATTTGTGGAAGAAGTGTAAGGTAGAGAACTAGATAAAATTATTAGTAATAGGTTTTATTTGTAGTCGGATTGTAAATAAATATCTTTTTTATGTGAATTTGTAGTCATCTTGTAATCATAAGATTTGAGCTCTAGTTGTCAAGATTCCATGTGTAAACTTTTGTGAGGAGAAAAATGTTGCAATGTCCTATTTTGTTTTTCATAGTGCGTCTTAATGAAAAGTGAGCGTATTAACAAGATAATTTCAACAATATTATCTTGGTGCATAGCTCTTATGTGACTATTGTCATTGTTTTGTATTATAGGATCTAAAGGAGGCCATGGAGAGAGGACGTGGACGGCGTATAACTACTAAATTCTAGAAAAGAAAGTGGGTGGAAATGGATATGACAACAAAATCTGCAGATACAATAGAGGTAAGAAGAGAAAGCAACCTCAACCAAAGGAGGAAGGTGTTTATGAATTCACAAATTCTACAACATAGAGGAGATAAAGTCATTTTCTTGTCCATGAGGCCTCTGAGGTCAAACTTATTGGTTGAAAATGCATAGGAATGGTGATTAAATGTGATTCTATGATCAAGGGAAAAGTTTGAAAATTAGGATGGCCAAGCATGATATCAATATGTCAAATATATGACTAAAGTGAGGTTTTGTGTTGGATATCATATTTGTTGAAATGATATAATTGGTGTAATAAAAATTATTTACTATATTGTGTATTATAGGGTCAAGATGAGGCCATGGCAATAGATCGTGTTATATCAAATGAGGACACAATGGGTGAAGTGGGACATCAAGTACTCAAATTTTGACTTAACTTAGGAAAAAATGATCTGATGGAATTTTTTGATACACCCATCTTTTTTCACAATATTATTGAAATTTATAATGTATTATCCAATCTTGACATAAATTAATGCATGTTGTTGATTATTGTAGATGGAGATTGGAGCAAATGCAGAGCTTGAGCATTAAACTAGAAAAAGAACAAGATATGAATGTGCATGTGGACCTAAAACTGTTAAATCACTTAAAGGATAGTTGGTGGAAGAGGATATGACAATGGATCCTGTAGACAGAAAAAATGATTGCATTGAATAAGAGGTTGGTCAGGACTATAGTACATGGGATGAATACTTTGACAAAAATATTGGTTTTGGATGTTCTATATGTCATGGAAAGAAACAATTAAAATGAGAAATTGTACAAAGACATTACATATATGATGAGCTTCCAGTCGGTAGTATGCCTCCTACAATCAATTCAAATCCAATAAGAATTGTGGTAAGGAATTTTCCAATTTGATATAAATAACATGTATACTTCATTTAAATATTGTTTTATATTATTTAAATAACTATTTTTTTTCTTAATGGATACTTGCAAGATAAAGTTTTTGGTTTAAAGCTTCTTGGATCACCGAATTCTAGCCTAGAGGGTAATGATCATTTATCAGATGATACATCTAACAAAAATATGTGTCAATATACTAGCTCGAAAGATGAGGAATTGATGAAAATAAGTAACATAACAAGAACCGGTTTAAAGATGCATATTTTGCTTAAAGACAAGGGGAAGGTGGACTACATACCCTATGAGAATGAATGTGATGGAGATGATGACTTTCCCCTTAGTTTGAGATCAATTTACAAAGAGACATTTTATCATCGACTATATGGTACTTGGCCTCGTGATCAACAACTACCTAGAGTGTACAAGGTGTTTCAATTTTGGGGATACAGCTACATGATATGACCCTCCAATATTCATGGAGCGAATCTAGGCCTCTTTATTGTCCAAAATTTACATGTGGGATCTAAACATAGAAACAATTTAGGACAAACCACTAGGAGATTAATGCCATATTATGGTCCATCATATTACAGTGGTGAATGGAGATAACTAGCAGAATATAAGCCTAGCATGTTAGCATATGGTCTAAATTCAAATATGTATACACATCATCTCCAATTGGAAAGTGGAAAAGAAATGAATAGAGGTCATCTTATGTATATAGATGGACGTGCATACACACACAAAAATATTTCAAGATTTATAAATATTAGTAAGAGAAGGGACCCTACTGTAAGACTGAATTGTCAATTTGTTGAGGTTAAAAATGATAAAGATGGAGATATGGAAAGAGAGGTTGATATATTGATAATGGTTGAGGCTATTATGGACCTTACCAATATTGGGGATGAGTTATTGATTGATTACCCCTTCTTAAAATGCACTCCTGCACGAAAGAAAGGGGAAGAACAAGGTCTCCCTAAGGATGTTCTTAAGGGTAGAAAACCAAAGAATAATAAATGAGTGTGGACTAATGTTTTATAAACTATGTTGTGAAAATTGTGTTTTATTTGAATTATTGCATAAAAAAGGCAGTCTATAAAATAATGTCCCATTATTCAATTGATGTATATATGTTCATACAATTTTTATTTTTATTTTTCAAGCCATATTTGATTATATTTCTTTGAAATTGATACATTTATGATTTATCCAATTGTTTCCAAACATTAAATAATGCTTAACTTTGTTGATAGGTAGAAGATGTTGATTAAACACATACTAGTACCCAAGATCCAACTGGGTTATTAAGATTTGGATGAGATGATCCAAACCATCCTTTAAACAATACCAGGGTGAAAAGAGCAACATTGAAGAGAATACTACTAGTTGAGAAATTTGAAGAGCTGATGAGATCCACATACACTGATGACATGCCACCTAGCCTTAATGATGATGATCATGATAGTGAAAATGCAATGCATGAAGAAGGATTGAATGAAATGCATATAGGTTTCTTTTGGGATGGAAACAATGATGACAATAATGATCATATGGTTGATAGTAATGATGATAGTAGGGGTAATTACCACCAACGTAATTTTGATGATAACAACCTGAAAGACTCCATCAAGCAAGAAATGAAGACAACCATGTTCAAATCAGGTGCAAGTAGAACCTCAAAACTAGCATGCATATTAATATTATTAGAAATCAAGTCACTATTTGGTTGGTCAGATAAAGGATTCACTACCCTACTAAAGTGAGTTGAAATCTATTTCTTACTTTGCATTGTCAATTGGTGTACATAATTCATAAACATTCATCAACTTCGTTTATATTTCTTTAAGGGGATTTTAAAACCATATATTGCATATAAACAGTCCTAGAATAGATTGACATACCAAACATGTTCATCATAAGTCAAACATTCAATTGATTTAATCTCTGCCAATCTTACAGGGCACTAAAAACTAAAATATTCCCCGAAGAGAATGTGTTGCCATCAAATTTCAAAGAGGTGTGTCTATTGTTGGTTGAGTTGGGGATTGAATATAAGAAAATTCATTCATGTAAAAATGATTGCATTTTATACAGATGAATATCAAAACAAGGTAGAATGCCCTATATGCAAAGAGAAGAGATATCATATAGATGTATAAGGTCCTACAATTCCAAAGGAAGTTTTATGTCACATGCCAATTATACCTAGACTTCAATGAATGTTTCGTTGCAAGTCACTTGCACAATTGATGGACTAGAATGCAAAGAATAGGAATAAAGATGGATTCATGTGAATTCTAGCCAACTCCAAAGCAATGAAACACATTGAGGAATAATTGCCAAGAAAATTAAAAAATGAACCCCATAGTATTAGGTTTGGCCTTGCAATTGATGGAGTGTGCCCATTCTCTTTCCTAAGCTCGAATTATAGTGTTTGGCTAGTTGGATTGATAGTATACAATATTCCCCAATGGATGAGTGTTAGAAAGGAGCAAGTTATGCTGACTCTCATTGTTATAGGAAAACATCAAGTTAAAAACATGGATGTTTATCTCACACGTTTTATTGATGAGATGAAACTTCTATGGAAAGGCATAAGAATGCATGACATATCATGTCCTCCATAAAATAGGTCCTTCATGTTGTATAGTGTGCTATGTTGTACTATTCATGATTTCCCAAGACTTGGTGTTTGTTCTGGTAAGATAAAATATTTACGTATTTACACTCATAATTTATTTTTTTCCCAACTTTCATACTATTTTTTTGATGTTATTAACATTACTTATTGAATTGTAGGGATTCAAACAAAGGGGATATTTGCATGTCCAAGATGTGTAGAAAAATTTCAAGGGTGGTATTCTAAAGATCTACATAAATTTATTTATGCAAACAACAGGGTTTTTCTACTACTAGATAATAAGTTTAGAAATCGCCTGAAGAATCAATTTGATGGAAAAGTTGAAAATAGAGGCCCTCCCATGATTATGGGTCTAGGTGATTGGATTAATAAGTATGAAGATGTTGAATTGAAAGCTTGGGAGGATTTTTTTGATTGGGGTGGTTCAATTGAAGAACTAGAACAAGTTGTAGTTAATATGCTAGAAGGAATGAAAAGGAAATCCATATTTTATGAGCACCCTTATTGGAAGGATCTATTAATATCTCACCTATTAGATCCTATGCACATCTTCAAAAATGTCCCAGATTCTATATTTCAACATATATCAGGAAAAGAGAAGTACACCTTGTCTTCGAGGAGAGATATTGCTCTTTTTCATACCAAAATTGATAGAAAACATTTGTGGAAAAACAGGGAAAATGAAACATATGTAGAAGCTCCATGGATTTTGAAAAAAAGAGAGTTAGACCAACTAAAAAATGTCATTCATTCAATAAGGACATCTACTGGCTCTGGGTCATCATTGGCTAAAGCTTTTATAGTTGATGGGCATATCACATGATTTAAAACACATGATTTTCATAATTTTATGAAGGTATTATTTATCATCATTTAACATTTACTGGTAGCAATGATTAATTATTAAATATATTTTGATATTTTGTTGTGTGAGAAAAAATTACTAATGACCTTTTCATAAATATGTTTGATAGCATATCATGCCATTGGAAATTAGGGGGATTCTTGTCTTATAGTTGACTTAAGAAATGCCATAAGTCGATTGTCAACATTTACAAGGTATGTGGTTATATGAAATGTTCATGTGTGAGAGACATAGAGATATTATATTGCATTTTAATTTTTTACTAAAGGTTCATACTAATTTACTATTCTTATATTCTAGGCGGGTGACCTCCAAGGAGATCCACAAATGTGAAGTGTCAAAATGGAAGAAGGAAATTGAAGAAATTGTATTTGTATTTGAGAAGGAGCTCCCTACAGGTTTCATGTACCTACAAGTCCATTTACTTATACACCTAGTCGATGACATTGAGTTGGCGGGTGTCGTATCAACGAGGTGGATGTTTTTCTTTGAGAGGTATATGAAAAATCTAAAAAGATCTATCTGAAAAAAGGCACATCTAGAGGGTTGCATGGCTGAAGGATATGTATTGAATGAAGCATTTTTCTTCCTGTGTGAATTCCTTGGTAAGGATTTTGAATATGGGCCATGCTTCTGGATGAAGAATGGGCATCAAATATTATTGATGGAGAAAAACCACAATCTAATGGTGTTCAAGTAGAAATTAGTAAGTAAATTCATGATCAGTGTGGTTGTTTTTCTTGCAATCATTCATTTACTCTGTAATTTATTTTCCAAATTAATAGCATGAAATTTGGAGTTTGAAATAAACATGTTGACATGTAATAGGTGTAGACAAAAGTTCTATACTCGACAACTTCATTCTGTACCACATGGACTTTATGAACAAATGGATTGATCTGTATGATAAAAAGAGAGAAGAAGTGTTAGAAGCAAGGAGATAGTTTAAGAGATCGAACCCAAGGAATACTCCACTTCCCACTAATCTGCTTGGGGAATGGGAAAAAGATTGCACACTAGAATGGGTTACTGAACAAATTCAAAATCAAATAGAAGATGCAGTATAGTTTCAAACATAACAGAAGATGAAATCAATATGTCTAGAG